>DWHP01001716.1:0-15535 GCA_018247895.1 Parnassius honrathi | reverse complement strand
CCACACATCCCGTGTTGACTGGGAGAGAATGCCTAATGGCATTAAGTCCGCCCTTTGTAATCTTTTTATGGTGCAATAAAGTATAAATAAATAAATAAATAAATAATTCTGTGTCATTAAAGGAATTTTTTTTTTCTAGTTCAAGTGAAAGTATTTCATATTGTTATTTTGTTAAATCGTTTTTGATATCTCTATAGTTCCTTAAACTGTTATTCTTTCGATAATAGGTGTTTTTCATTGTGTTCATGACGATAATAAATGGATATAATATCTGGATATTTTTAGTTTCTATTGTAACTATTTTGATATCTTTAATATTATTTTTTAAATGAGGTTATTATTAAAAAGTCATCGTAGCTTTGATTTATGTAGCATCAATACTGATTTTATAAAACTAAATAATGTCTGCGTACGATTGTGTTAGCAAAGAGTTAATATAGAAATAGATTGTAAGTTTTTTACCCTTTTTCCCAAGTCTGTAACGAAATGAATGCTGTAGACAAATGTACATTTTTTGTATCATTAATTTGTTTACGATAACTTTATCTACGAATAATGTTCTCAACATGTACCTGATTATGTTGAAGTATTTGATCTCTTTTTTACTGTCCCCAAAGAAAAAACAGGTTTATAGGAGATACAATGTTTCTTATGATCTCCTTTAGTTAATAAAAGTGGTTTATTTCACAAATCTTGTACGTTGTCAATAAATTAATAATAATCCTTAGAGGAACTCGGAATTTCGCCAGCTGCCAATGGGCGCGTATGTTTGTGTTACTAAGTGATAACTGGCGTATATTGTGAAAACACCCTAATATTTCGTTTTTGTTGCTTTTTGTTACGTGTTTCATTTTTGTTACATTTTTTTGTTTCATTTTTGTCACAATGGTCAATTTAAATGATTTTCACCCATACGTTAATCTTTTATAGGATATGGGTGAAAAACAAGGTCACAGTCTAACTGATGGTAAATGGTTGCTACGTCCCACATCATACATATCTACATCTATCCTATATTAACCTCTCAATTGCCTAGCGGTCTCATGAGACCGCACCCACCCACAGCACTTTAAACCATAAATACTTATATTTAGAGACTACTTTTATATAAAGAAGTTTGGCATTATAGGTTCAATGTGAAATTTCCTATCCTCTAATGCAATAAAAAGTAGTTAGTCTATGTTTTTTTATTAATAATCTACGTTCATTTCGTACGCCTATTTTGTGTAGCGTGTTTTGTTTATTTTTAAATTGTTTATTTATAAAGGTTTTTGTGTGAATATAATTTATCTTTTTACGTAAATAATTTCGAGTAATATATAGAAATAAATGTGATATTCACGCTGCTGTCCTGCGCTGGATATGAACATTTTTAACTACGAAAATACAATTAAAATGTATTTTTAATGAAATAAAAGCACTAAAACATGTAATATAACATAATAAATAAACAGAAACAAGTATTATATTGAAATTTATAATGAACTTTATTGAAAATAAATGTAGGTACGGCAAATTCAAGGTTAGGTTATTTTTAGCGACGCCGCGTCACGCGAAGCAAGCGGGCGGTGTCAATCATTTTAGCTGGCGACTGAGGGGTAAGAACCAAAACACAATTACGTTTGTACCCCGACTGGCACGGCACCCTGGCAAACCATCTTGACTAAGATAGTATGCATCGTTTCCAATGAAATAGGTCTTTGGTTCTCTATACTCACCATACCAAATACAGCAGCATACTATTTTAGGCTAACTAGCATTCTGTGAGAGCGTAGTCCTCTGGCCGAGCCAACGAATTTGTGCTGTATGACTCTCCACGTGTTATTACGCTCGGATTGAGAATGATACTAGCAAATAAAAGGATCATCAATACCCTGTAAGTTAGCTTCGGTGTCTTCTTGACTTCCAAAAGATGTCTTTAAGTTGCTTGACATTTTGTCAGGGTTCGCACTGGCCTCTTCGTGAGTCATGGATACTGAAAATAAAGAAGTTGAACGGCATTTCCATAATCCTGACTTTTAGAAACCGATAAACCCTGAATTCAGTGATCCTTTTCGTATTATTAAAAATATTATTAAAAAAAAAGAAATGTCACAACCCATGGACTTAAAAATTGTTACGAATGAACAAAAAAAATTTGTGTCGATGAAATTCAGCGAAACAACAAGCAACATCTATGTATCGTTGAGTAAATAAAATGTTCTTTCTTACTCGTGATCTCCGACCACTTGCTGGGTATATCATCGAACAGGTATGCCAGGTTATCGTTAGGAGGAGCTGCCATTCGTAGATGCGTATCAACTGCGTCATCTGGCGGTAAGAAAAAGTAAAAGTTAATACCATGGTTCCAATAACTGGGTTGACCGATTGCTAGTTTTGACTCACTGTTTTATTGATAAATATGATACAGACATATTTTACTTTATTGCGATAGCGATACTAGCGATGCGCCCCGGCTTAACCTGTATAAGATCCATAAACGAAGCGTTATTTAGAGTCAAGATAGTCAAAGACCAATTATGTTAGCAATTTTCTGTTTTTGTTATTCGAATAATATACAGGGTTATTTTTACGTAATTTTAACGTAACTTAAAGGTAACTTAACGTAACCTAATGGTAACGTAACGTAACTTAACACATAAAAAATGATACCAATTTATTAAAGTAAAAGCCCAAAAAATTTTATGAAAATCTAACCGGAATCATAAAATCTGAAAAAAAAAGAATCAAATAGTAGGCAAAATCTTGAGAAACGTAAAAATTGAATCACACACACAGAAGCGCGCGTATGAGTAGTTGTTGCCCATTGATCACATTCAATTTGGGATAATTTCAAATAAAATTAGAAGCCTTATTTACTCGTATTTAAAAAAAATGAATAATTTATTTATTTGAACTTAAATATAAAACTTGGCTTCTCTTTGAAAAATAACCCTGTATTGCCTAGATCCCGTCTGGTATTGATCTCCATCTGTTCGTAAAGTTTTATCACATTCATTTCAGCTATTCCATCCAGACCTGAAACAATCATTTGTATGCAATACAAATATAATTGTTCCGTACGCGATTTAAGCGTGCGGTCCGTAGCACCGCGCCGATCTTTAAGCCACTGCACTACAGAGTCGTTAGCATTCACAAAGTCCCACTTCCTTTACATGACATTTGGTAGAATACAATAGACCCCTTTTACTGGAAATGAGGCATTCCATCTTAGTCCTCACGGGTGACAACGTATCTGCATTTTGATTCGTAATCGAAGATAGATGTAGATATCTATGAGTCACAGCAACCACGTACCATCAGGTGGACTGTGTGCTCGTTCGTCACCCCATCTTATATAAAAAACAAGTTGAAACAATGTTTATTTTCTTTTTTGTTTGTAAAGATTGAGTCTTAATAAACGTTTACAGATACAGAGCCACAACTTATCAAATGCTCGCCAATTAGTTTTCAAAAAGCATAGACAATTCAGTCTGATCGTAATCCGGTAAGCCGTTAAGCTTACTAATTACTTTTACATTTGGTACCATTTACCGAGCATATAAAAATGCATTTCGATTAGCCAACTGATCACTGTACTGGTTAGTTCACGAATAAAGATGAGACGGGTCAATGTTAGGGCTGCCATTTAATTATGTTAATATTTATTTTTTGCATTTCAATGGTTATCAATTTGTTTAATAACATAACAACCCTAAGTACTGTAAATCATAGTTATACGAAAGACTGTTAGCATTAGACTTAAAAAATTTAGACCCACTTGGCAAGCGTGGCAATTACGGAAAATATCCACTTCATGAGGCATTCTGTAGAGGAGCCCCATCTTCTACAGTGGACTTTGGATAGGCCGTGCTGTAACGTTTATCAGGAAAATGCTGCTGCCCATTTCCCGTTTTATGTTCACCGATTCATCGGAAACGGCTAAACCGATTTTAATCTTTTTTGTTTATATTAAATAGGTTGCAGCTTCACGAGTGGTCCCATTTAAATTTTAAGGAAAAAAATATTCCTAAGAGCAAAAAAATAGGTGCATTTTTTAATATAAAGCTGTATGTACATTCTAGTTGTTATCTTGAACTTGATAGTAGTTAGTCTTACTTAAAAAGAGAAAATGATGAAAGCTATTAAAAATAACAAAACCGACTAACAAAAAAGTAATTTTCACAAATGGAAAATGTGGAAATTATTGTACAACCCTTGGGTGTTGCCAGTGATGCTTATGGATCTAAGACGTGATCCTTCAGTGCTGGCCATATAAAAAGCACAAGGTCACTTAGCGGGCTATGGAGAGGTCTATGCTCGAGGTTTCTCTGCGTGATATTTTTTTAATACGATAGGGTGACAAACGAGCACACAGTCCACCTGATGGTAAGTGGTTGCTGTGGCCCATAGACATCTACATCTACATCTATCCTCGATTACCAATTAAAATGCGGATGCGTTGTCACCCGTGAGGACTTAGGTGGAATGCCTCGTTTGCAGTAAAAAGTGTCTCCGGTTCTCTACGCTCACCATACGAAACACAGCAGTATTAAGCTACTATTTACCACTGGCATTCTGTGAGAGCGTGGTCCCTCCCCGGTCGAGCCGACCCATTCGTGCTACAACTATACTACTAATATAACTGCAACATGGATCTACCACGTAAGGATTATCTTGCAAAAACGAACTACTTATATCAGGTTACTGAATTCGCCTTACTTACGCTTTTTAAGGTGAAATGTGCCTCAACTTCACCGTTTCGTTCTTTTAGCAAATGTATAATTTGTGTCTAATTGTACATTTGCTGAAAGAAAGAAACGGTGAAGTAGAAGCATCACACTAGAAGCGTAATACGTGACGCTCGGACCTGTTACGCTCTTTTGTCTACAGGGCATCCGTTTAGCTTATCGCCTTACCCCACCAACCCTCGTTGTATGGCTGCAGTGCTTGTAAAAATGCTGCGTAGCGAAACGTTTATCATACACTTACCGTACCCACGTACATTTGCGTTGCGAATTCGATGTGTATATACAGTTATATAACCGGTACTTTACGCTTATCCAACTTTGCGTGCTAAATGTGACAATAAACTCGTTTTACTGCGATAACAACTTTTAAATTTAGGTTTAATTAACTTCTGAAATCAAATTTGTAATTCCCATTCACAAAATATTGATGGACAAGTGGGTCTAGACTACTTTGTGGTCTTTTAAGGTCTATGTTCATCAGTGGTCTTGATGGACTGTAGTGATAATAAATAATAATTTAAAAGATTTTTATAGGAATGTAACATAATTTGATATGCCACGTATTCAAGTAAAACAGTTACATACAAAGAGCAGGTCAAGGTAAGCGGCGTATAATAAACACAATTTAAATTGCTGCTTAAGTAAGCAAATTAAAATGATTTATAAGACTTTTTGTAATTTACAACTGTATTCAGGCAGTAGAAAGAATGTGCCAACTGGCGTGCATAAGTGGGTCGCTGAAAGCATAACCGATAATGTTAGCTCTGGTAATTCTGCTAGTCATGAACAGCTTGTGGGATTTATTATCGACACTTTTGAATCAAAATGCTAAAAGTTTAATTCTAATTTGGATTTGTTTCATATTATTCGTTTATCTCACTTACACTTATTGTACCCTACCAAGCAACCAACGACCTGAACAAGTAAGGCTTCTAACATCAGTATAATTTAATAAAAAGGGTGATCTTATCACAGTTCAAAAATACAAGTCAAAATTCTTAAATATATTGAACTTAGTTTATATTTATTTATAAAAATATTGAATTTGTTAATTTTTTCCAATTACTGAATACAAATCTCCCTCAGTCAGATAATTCAAAATTCACCCCAACCAGAAACTTCTTGCGAATGTATTTCAGAATGAATCCACAGGCCATTAACTACGTCATCGTTATTAATTTATTGCTTCTGTCCCATTCAATAAAAGTAGATGAGCCGTAGTTAGTATGCCAAAATTCGAACAATGTGAGTATTATTTGACATAATTTTATAAAAACGGACTTGAATAAAGGAAATACCCTAACAGAATTAAAAAAAATGTTGATAAAGTATTTTTAAAATAAGAATGATTTATCTGGAGTATAAGCTAAATCAAAAACTTTTACTAGTGTAAATTGTAGATGTAACAACTTATTCCAATTCACGCCTCATCTGCACACGGAGGACCCTCCTTATCAACAAAATAGGCTCTTCCGCGTCTCAAGATTAACTAGTTTTTTTTTAAGCAAAATTAGCAAGGTTTTCACGATCAAACTGAGTGCTATTCGTAAAATATGACTCTGAAAGATAAATATCCACACAAAACACAATCCACAAAAATTCACACGTAGATGTTCCACAGTCGTTAGATTAAAGAAGGATCAAAATCTCGCTCAACGATACGAACGATTTAAATATCGAAATAGCTACGAGTGTACTACGAATTTAATTTCGGTATTGAATGAATTATTGGAGAAATTGTTCTCAGTTTCCGAGTCACAGAGTTCCAGAATTTCGAAATGCATAGTTGTAACCGAATAATTGCAGTAAATCCGTTACACAAAGCCGATCCGCAGGCACACAGACTAGTGTTTAGAAACAGCATTACAATTGTTAGGCTACCATTAGCTCGGATCGCCCCAATGCATCTGTCATTATTAGAGTATGGGCAAATCTTCCTCCTAATACAGGACAGCTGGAGCATTACTTAGTTTTTTTTTAAAATCTGTTAAAGCTGTAGAGTTAGATATTTTTTCTAAGGTCCTATTGTTGGGTTAAAACCTAAAATGTCATTTACCGTTGTGTACAAGAGTTGTCAACAGGATAATGGTTTTGTTAAAAGGAAACCAAAAAAAGAAACCAACTTTAAACCTTCTGATATGTGTGTGACATGAACATGTATGTTTTTTATTTTCTTTTATGATTTCGAACCTAAACGAATTTTTATGTCAAGGTGCCGTTATATTTACCTGAATTTCCAGTATATGACAGACTACATTTATACATATATAATATAAAGATATCGCTAGAGTGTAAGGAGGAGGAGTGTAATTCCTCAGAATTTTTCCTTTTCAAATGTGTACCATATCTGACTGCTGACGCAAAATCTGATGCAAAAAACTCAAATACATTTCGGAAATAAACTCACAAAATGATCTTACATTCCAAAAATAAACTCATAAAGAGAATTGGAATGAGAGATGAAATTTAGCATTACCACCGCACATTCTATAACCGAATCACTGGCTCGGGTACTATCGTTAATCTACTGCAAAGCGCGAGAATTAAGGCAAATCTTCCCTAAAATGGAAGAAGCCCATGCCCATCCGTCTGAAGATGATGATAATTAAATATAATAGAAGATCGCAGTCGCTCAACGTGAATCTAACAGAAAAGAGCCATCAGAACTGCGTGTTAGTTCTGCGTGTTAGGTCCGTTGAGGGTTGCCCCATCGCGGGTTATTAATATGGGACATTTAGGGAAGTCCTAAAACAAACTGACTAAATCGAACAGCTTGAAAATAAGAGAAATAGATCACCTATAATATAACGACTCTCTTTGCCAAATTATATAAGAGTTATGGCGGCTAAGCCTTGGTACAAAGATGTGTATTAAGCTGTATACAAAATACATTATAACTCGATAATAACTCATATCTCTATATATAAAATCAATTTCTGTCCGTTAATCTCGCTGAAATTCGAAACTAACTCGACCGATTCTGATGAAATTTTTCGTGTGTTTGAGTAGGCCCTGGATAGTTTAGATTCACAAATGGACCCGGTAGGCGGAGCTGTTGTCGAGATCAGAAAATCACCCGTGCGAAGCCGGGGCGGATCCCTAGAAATATTATAAAATATTACATTAAATGTATTTCTCACACATAATTTTGTAGGATATCAATATAACACAAAATGTTATAATATGCGAGTCGTGTGGGAGAAATCTAAAATTTTGTTTGACGTTATGTGCGTATCACAGAAAATCCTTAAACATATTCCTGTAATAATTAACTATTTACGCGAACAGTACACATTGATTAAAATTGCTTTTAAGGATTTTATTGCGTTTAATTTATTTTATTTTTAATACCCGTCGCTTTCTACGACCCTCCCCCGTCCCCCCTCCCCCGTCATCCAGCACCCATGGTCAGGGTGCTGGAAATCACCCGAAACGTTGTGTAGTTTTAATCAACATATTCCTGTATTTTGCTTTTGCGGTAGTCCAAATTAAATAAGACTAGAGGATTTTAGCACTTAAATAAGCTTATGAAGGATTTTTTTTATAAATATATACAAAACTACAAGGAATCTTAGAAAATAATAGAAACTATGGTAAATGGCGGTTTTTGATAGCTATGAAAATAAATTATCATATAGAAGACTTTTCGTATCAAATAGTCAAAAATTTAAATGACGTACTGATAGACATGAATCCCAATTGACTTCAATGTAGTAAAATTTATCCCATGAAAATGAATATGAAAAGAGGGCCAACTTTCTTCGAACACCGTTCTGGGGTTTTGGACTTCGTCGATAGAATAGTTAAGATCTGAACGAGTGCCAAGTTCTAGTGAGCAGTGCAACTGCAACTACTTTTATAATTTAAACTTTGACAGGAGGGAACGCCTGCATATGGCTAATCCCCTCCGATCCGACGGTGGCCCGTGTTGCTCTATGGTGGGTACAGTAATCAATACCGCGCTATTATTTATTGTAGACTGTTTTGGCATTATTCCCTAAATCTTCTTAATAACATTCTATTTCGTTTTAACTATTTAATGCACGAATTGCTAAGTAGGTATGAGTATAATGTCAAGAATTACAAATGATGATCCTTTCTCTAATACTCACTATTGATTTAGTTTCGATCACTTAAGCAACCGAGACTTTTTAATTGCTCTGGTCCACTACTTCTACGTCGTGCGGTGGAGGCGTAACATAATCTGTCACTTCATGTTGTCCCGTAGGGTAATAGACGAATATTGAAAATACCAAGAAAATTCTTGTGGCTTCTTAAGAAGAATTAAGAAAAAATATTTGGATCGGCGAAGACAAGCAGCGTTCAGGCTACGAGAGGTCTAGTATTGCGATCGTCAAATGACTGTCAAGCGTGATGATTAAGGCAGATCCTTTCCACAACGATAGATACCTTTGTCCAGCAGTAGGATACTACGGGATATGATGATGATGATGACTACTTCTGCACAATAACGCTCATCCACAAACGTCTTAAAGTTACACAAACGTGTACTAACTCTTCTTCACCCATTATACTCGCTAGACCTTACTTGTACTGTACGTTTTCTTTTTTAACTTTCCGCTATGAAAATCAGTGTGTGTGTGTGTGTGTGTGTGTGTGTGTGTGTGTGTGTGTGTGTGTGCGTGTGTGCGTGCGTGCGTGCGTGCGTGCGTGCGTGCGTGCGTGCGTGCGTGCGTGCGTGCGTGCGTTGGTGCATATGGGATGTCCTGCAGGGGCAACCGTTTTTCAGATATTTTTTTATTCATCAAATCCCGACTCCATGAATCCTTTAGCAGAGGCATATTCTCTATGTAGAGGCAAATTCAGAGAAAATGACCTTAATTTTCAAGTTACATAACATGTTTGAGCGTATACATACATAAATTACAATTGACGAAGCTTACCGCAGGCTTGTGAGATCCTTTTGTGTTGAGTATCGCAAATAAACTGGTCGATTAAACTATTTGCAATTTAAATGAACTGCTTGCAACTAACTCCAATGACGTTTAATTCAATTTAACAGTAATACTTAATTTAGATACTAAATGGTCTAAATCTTGTTTCATTTTAAAGTTTATCCATGTGAAAGCCAAGCCGTTAATATAGCTTTACCTGATAAACCAATAATAACGGATAAATATTACAAGTATTTGCTTAAAAATTTCCACTTAGAAAATAAAATTTAATAAAGTGGAACGTTTTTAACTTAATCAGTGCAGTGACCGCTCTACCGTCTGACCTGCCTCTAAAGCAATTTCTTAATATTTAGTCATTCGGATAAAGGGTAAGAAATAAATAAAGTTTATTTAGGTGTAGTAAACGATGACTATGGGAAATGCCAGAAATATTTTATAGCGGCCAATAGCGGTCTTATCATTCAGTTTACCGGTTTAAATTACCCGAACCAAAAATATAAGTAATTTATTAGCTAAGATCTGCGTAATAACGTGGATTTATTACGTGACTCTTAGCTAATTGCTACAACAGGTTCCATTCGCTGAGATCGTGATCCTCAGTACCCGCTACGCTGAATAGCTTGGTTTCCGTTTTACCGATCATGCGGGTAGATCTGTTAATCATTTTTCTTCGGCATATGATCTGGACACAACTCGATAATTTGCTCACACGGATCCTAGATGTGGAGGATCATGCACCATCCCTGTCGGACCTTCTGCTGACATATCATTCGGACAGATATCCGGTGCCCGTTGATGCCTCTATTGGATCTTCGGACCATTTTTTGATCCTCAGTATGGTGCCACTCGCGCTCCCATCGCTGTTGCGTTCTGCAGGTTGCCGTAGTGTTTGGCACATCTTTCGGCCGATTGGGTCAGTATGCGGTATTTTTTACATCCTAGCCTTGGAGGGCGGGTTTGCTTCTCGCCGGATGATCCCAATGTTGTTCTTGATTCTTGAACTTTTTATTCCATTATCTGTGGTGCCTATCGAAGGCAGAACTCAGCCATGGTTTGGTCACTCCTGTAAAATTGCATCACGCCATAAGTAGGAATGCTACTGCGCCTAATCTGACGCCTCAACGTCTCGGGATGCAAACACCAGCGCTCTTAAATAAGTATGACTCCGTCTGCATGTCCTTCAAAAGTATCATTGACAAGGCAAAGTCAGAGCACATCGGCAGAATTAGCGAGAAACTCGTTCGACTTCATTCGGGAACACATCATACTGGCCTCTTGCCAAGGCTGTCTAAGGAAATTTCTGCCAGCCATCTCTGCCATCACTGTACAGGGAGGACGACTCACTGGCCCATGCCGCGTCTAACTCGACTCTCAATGACGGAAACCGACCATCCTGCGGTTTGAGTGCTCCATGTGGGATGTACCGCTTACAAAGCGCTCAGTGCATAAAACACTCCTCTCCCTAGACATCAACAAGTCGAGTGGGCTTGACGGAGTCCCTCCTATTGTGCTGAAGACGTGTGCTCCGGAGTTGGCACCGGTTTTAACGCGTCTACTTCCTAAGCGTAGATTCGATTTAATGGAAGACATCTTTGGTCCACCCAATCCCTAAAAAGGGCGGCTGCTCAGACCGGTTTACAGGCCTATCGCCATCACCTCCTTATTTTTCAAAATCCATTATAAACCGCCAGCTCATGAGGTACCTTGACGATCACAATCTGATTAGTGACCGCCAATACGGTTTTCGTCGGAGTCGATCAAACGGTGATTGTCTGGTCTTCCTGACTCATAGATGGGTGGAGGCAGTAGAGGCCTTGACAGTAAGTTTGGACACAGCGAAGGTCGTCGATTGGGTTTGGCATTTTCTTTCTACGAGTTTCCCGAGAAATTGGTCAATTGGATCACCAGTTTTCTTGCAGATTTCTTGCAGAGCATCAAAGTCGTAGTAGACGGTGCTAATTGACTCGATTTTGACGGTTCCGTGGCGCAGTGGCTTAGCAATGAGTTGCAGCACTGGGGGCCGCTGATTCCAATCCTGCACGGAACAAGTATTTGTATGACCTACAAAGATTTGTTCCGGGTCTGGATGTTTCTCCTTGTGCAGTTCACGTTTGTAAGGTGCCTTCACGATATAGAAAAAATTCCCCAGAGGACACAAGTTTGCGTGTTCCGCTAAAATAACCCTTTTGTCGTATCTCTTTAGTTTCAGGGCAAGGGGAGTTGCCTCAGCTAGCCGACATGTTGACGACGTGAAGTTTCGTCGTCACTTGGAAGAAAAGGCCAAATTGGCCTCTTGAAATCTTGGCATGCTCAGTCGAGCAGTACAGTATGTCATGCAGGCAACTTTACAAGGCACAGGTTCGGCCTTACATGGAATACCGTTCCCATTTCTGGGTCGGGGCTCCCCAGTGCCAGCTCCTTCTATTTGATCGCATTCAGTGCAAAACGGTTCGATTCGTCGGCAACCGAGTTTTTTCTGATCGGCTTGAAACACCGGCACTGCCAAGAGATGTTGCATCACTGCGTATTTTATCGCATCTACCATGGAGAGTGGTCTGAGGAATTGTTCAGACTAATTCCAGCCGCTCAATTTCACCATCACCCATCGCGATAAAACTCACGATACCATCCATACCATATAGATGATTAGCGGTTCATCACTGTGCGATTAACAAGAAGTTTTCTTCCTCGCACAACTTTCTTGTGGAATCGACTACCACCAGCGAAATTTCCGGACCGATACGATTTATGAACCTTTAAGCAAAGAGCCTACTCGTTTTTGAAAGGCCGGCAACGCACCTGCGACTGCCCTGATGTTGCAGTTGTTCATGGGCGGCGGTTGACACTTACCAACAGATGAGCCGCATCTCGTATGGCCTCTGTTCTGTGAAAAAATATTAATTTTTAACTTCTTTAATATAATGAATTTCCGTAAAGTGATGCCTCATTTTATTAACTATCGTAAACTACACAGACTGGTGATAGACAGCAGCGTCAAATGTGTGAGATGACTGGTACTTGGTTACCAGTTGCTAAGTTAAGAGAACTTAAATACAGAGTTTTGTGAAAATTTCCTAATTTATAGAGCCGATATGAATAGCTTATTTCCTTTTCTATCCTCTTAGGAGTAGATTTTTAAAATAGTTCAAGCATTTCTGTAACTTAGAGTTATCGTAGCGGTTAGGGTTTGAAACGCTATTTTTGTTCCAATTTTGAACAAAGACTACTACTTCTAAGAGGATAAAGACGGATGGACCTTTATAACCTCTGAGGGGAAGATTTTTCTTAACCAGCTAAATACGTATTTATTTTCATGTTTAACAGATTAATTCTACAGTCTTGGGCTCTTGGGTCATTAAATTCATTTTGATTTTATTCGATACTAACTTTGACAATTATTTTTAACTCTTTAGTTTCTACGTAATATATAAGAAATTTCTTTGTAGGGAGTGCTAGTAGGTCAGCCAATTTCTTCCCTTTTCTCATGCACACATGAAAAAAAAACTAATTTGTCTCAATTTTGGTCTTGCGGGTAAAGCAATCCATCTGCAATTATTAAGTTGACGTTCAATTTATGAAATCGATCACTGATGAAAATTCCAATATTGATGAGTTTGACTAAGCTTACTGAATGTAAGTGACTAATTTGTAGAGGTGAATTATGGGGTTACCTATTAATGGTTGAGATTGACATAAAACGTCACTAAGCTAATTTCTTTGCTCGATTTGTAAATAAAAAAATATGTATAACGCAATATTTTTGGCTGTGTACAAAACCAATTTAACGGTAATCAAAATAACGTTAAGGTTGCAGTACGAATGTAACTCGATCGAATAGAGGCCACCTTCTTCCCACCAGAACACCAGCGTAAAATATCGGCATAATGTTATTGTGTTTAGTATGGTAAGTGGGAGATAAAAAGAAGGGAACACCCGTTTTATTGGTAACGAGGCATTCTATCTTAAATTCTTATTCCTCGGAGGCGAAAATACATGTATGATGTAGGTGTATGGGCCACAGCAGCCACTTACCGCCAGACGGACAGTGTGCTTGTCACCCTAATTTTGTAAAAAATGTGTACTGTAATAACTGAGAAAATTAGATTAACAAAAAAGAAAGTTAAAAAACGTTAAAAAACAAACAGTATGTAAATGCACAATTCCATTTAACATAAACATTCGTTTATGTTAAATGGAATTCGTTTCGAAATTATCCAAATTAGATAAAATAAGTACCTAACGTAAATCACTTAGCTAACGGTTGACTGTGTAACGGTTATTGGATGCTAGTATTCTTTACGACAGACCTAAAGAGTAGTACGCGGGGAAGTAATAATTCGGATGTAATCCGCGGTGCCTTGTTTGTCATTTCAAATGGCTCCATGTTGCACAACATAATCTCTCGATGTTTTGTTGCATGTTAGGGTATAATAATATTATGGGTATTATGTAACTGCCTTTGTTGTGCGTTAGGCGACAGCACGAAATTTCTAACAATGATCCTGGTTTATTGTGTTCAGGAACAACAACTTGTGTAGAGTCAATATTTTGAGTTATTATTTCAATAATAAAAGAACGAAACACAAGAACCAATTACAAGTACAAATAAGTCATTCTTTAACTTTCAATGTTTAAGTTATTACTTTCTATATTTTTCAAATTTCAATTCTACAAAGAAATTCCTTTCAAAATTTATACTGGGGTAAGACTGGAAATTTTCCACGATTAAACCGAACGAATTCTGTCTGAGAAAGAATTCTGAGTTGTAGTCTAAGGCTTTTAACGATATTCTATTAAAACTAGGTATATACAAGGAAACCTCTTCAGTGCTTGTTCCGGTTTCGAGCGGAATGCCTACCTGCTACCGTTATGGCTTCCGCATGTACTGACCGCAGTTATGTTACTTCGTTACTTTGACACTGGCAGCTTTTAAACATGTTCTTTATACATCTATAGATTAATAAATGTTATTAAATAACATTCGATATTTTAGACATAGTGGCCAGTAAAAAATATTTTAAAATCAGTACAGCCGACTCTTTTGTCTCTATTAGATACTGCTTAGAGAAGACTGGTAATGAATGATGCTTTAATATTATGTACCCAACAATCTTCATAGGGTTATAGCATCGTATTTAAATACTGAATCACTAATTCCGCATGAGTGAGTTATAATGCTTCGTTTGGTTTTTGTGGATAGATCGACGCTAAAGTACATGTAGCTAATTAATTATGACTGCGCTATAGGTGGGTTAAAATTAGGATGACCGATAGGAATCAAAGATCCAGTAAAAATAAGTAGGAATGCAACATTCCATCATATTAACCCACAGGATACCGTACCCGCATATTGATTGTACACCAAAGATAAATTAAGGTATAAAATACAGTTGTTCTGCTTATATGCCACTTAGGAGGTCTTGTCTAATTAAGAATAAGAATTTAATATAATGCTACTTGCCTATTTGGCTTTTACAGACACTGTACAGTGTCTTCCTAATAACAACTAAAAATAAGCGAACTACTGTTACCAATCCGCTTCCCAAGCATGGCAACTATGGCATATCCCCCTGTGATGCAATCTATGGAGGAGGCCTACGTACAGTAGTTGACTTTAATAGACTGAAACGGTTACACACATAAACACTCACGCATGTTACCCAGATGGATAGGCAGAGACTACAGACTTCCATTTGGCACGATCCTGACAGACCTTTCTCGCATCCTTCACATCCATATGCCTACGCATACATGCTCGTCGGTTAAGGGTACTCCTAATTTGGCCCGTTTTCAATAAATAGCTAATATGGTTGATAAATTTTCGCCTAGGACGTCCCTTTCCGACTCTGCCATTCACTTATGCAACATAAATTTTCTTTGTCACTCTTT
>DWHP01001715.1:0-15539 GCA_018247895.1 Parnassius honrathi | reverse complement strand
TGATGAATTGAAGGTTGAAGAATGTCGGTTAATATTTGAAGCACCCGACTTTGAAATATCAATGTTTGATTCTCATTTAACGATTGTAGAGATGGTAAAATCCCCTTGAAAAAATGCAAATGTCTATTCTCCGGTGTTTTTAATATTGCCAATAAATCTTCTTCAATATCATCCTTATCATCTGCCTTTCGTTTTCGTGGTTGACTTTTATAACGAGGCAATGCCGTTATTTCATTCTCAATATCTCCTTCCGCTACGCATAAACTGGAATCAGTTGCATTTTGTGAAACCTTTTTCAAAAACTGTAATTGTTTATTCAAGTGATATTCTTTAATTTTTGCAGCTCCAGCTCCTGATCGATTGGCATCTTTTAGTTTTTTTTGATATTTAGCAAAATTATCTTTTATGGCCTTCCACTTCTTGACTAAATCATTACCTGCAACAAAAAACTTCACAAGTGAAAAATAGTAATAAAGACTAAAATTCCCTAGATTCCATTTATACTACATATAAAATTTGATATAACTTTCATAAGTACTTTCGGTCCATCCAATTTCATATAAATGGCTGGCCGCCGAAAAAGAATAATTTTCTGCTTTTTCTTGACTTAGGCAAGTTAAAAACTGATTGACTTTGCCTAGAACAACCATAATGTAAAATATTTATTGAGTACTTCTTTGAAAAACTACCTGTCTATCTTTGAAAATCTATTCCTTTAGCAACACTATTACCTGCGCGGTTTGAGTTTGATTATACCTACATTTGTATTATTTTATTATTTGCCTACTAATTATTATTTCATTTTAGATTTCTAGCAACCGGCAGTGACTTTAAAACCATGCATACGAATTACTTCCGAGGAGCAAGTACAATAGCAAAAATTGTAAGGACAGTTTCTCGCGCCATATGGAAACATCTATCAAGTCAAAATATACCTCCTATAACAAAACAGGTTCTAGAAGATGTCGCTATTGAGTTTGACAAGAAAGCAAATTTTCCTAACTGCATAGGAGCTCTTGATGGTAAACATGTCCGTATTACATGTCCTGCGCACAGTGGATCACTGTTTTACAATTATAAGGGCTATAATTCAATAGTTTTATTAGCTCTTGTAGATTCTAGATATAGATTCATTTTTGTCGATATAGGAGCGTATGGCAAGGAAAGTGACTCCACCGTTTTCCAGAACTCTAAACTTTATGATTTGATTATGACACGCAAATTACCTATTCCTGTACCAAAGCCTTTACCAGGTTCTCAAAATGAAACTCCATTTGTTTTTGTAGGAGATGAAGCATTCTCAATTTCGAATAACGTCATGCGCCCTTACTCAGGAAAACATTTGTCGGTACAACAAAGAGTTTACAATTATCGACTGAGTCGTGCCCGAAGATATGTCGAGTGCGCTTTTGGCATCCTAGCCAATAAATGGCGCATATTTCATCGATCTATGAATGTGCAATACGAATTTGCGACAGACATTATCAAGGCATGTTGTGTAATGCACAACTTTGTTTTGAATCGAGATGGAGTACAAGCGACCGATGACATTATCTTTGATGATTCTGATCTGCAAATGTTGCATTTGCCCACAGCAAATGAAAATAATTTAAGCCCACATCTAATACGGAATGATTTTTGTAATTACTTTTCCAGTGATGTTGGCGCCCTAAGTTGGCAATTAAAGAAAATATGAATGTTCGTATACCTACTCAGTTCAAAATACAAATAATACCTTATTATTTTTACTTTTGTAAGATGTTTTATTTCTTATCTATGTACTTTTGAATAGTTTTGAATCAAGTGTCCACTCTACGACTATAAATGTTACTCTATGCACAAGAAACGTTTGAAGTGCAACCATTAAAATTATAGCTATCTCTTTCAATTGCGTTTTATTTCATATCTTTTGGTTTGCTTATCAGTAAAACTTGCAAATGTGTGCAGTTTTGGATTGCTGGGAGGTAATGATTTAAACACAGGAACAGATTTAAAACGTAAATTACTATGAACGTAACTTATCTTTAGTTTAAAATATCATTGCCTAAGACTATATGTTACTACTTACCCAGTTTTGATTTTTCGGTTGAGTTTTTTTCCTTGTAATCAATATAAACGATCTCACAAATGCTTTTCCATGCTTCTTGTTTTATAAATTTGTCTTTATAGGTTTCGTCACTAGTATCCCACAAACAACGGTGTTCCTGAACCGAAGATATAAACAGATCGACGTCAACGTCAGACATTTTAATTTTAAAACTGCTTCTCGGTTGACACGTGTTGTTTGCAAGAGTGTTAGAAACAAACTGCATCCTTGTCAACAAGTATGACGTCATAACGCTGGAATTCACGTCGTGCGTTGCGGCGCCGCACCGCTATAGCGCACTGCCGATTTCAGCGGCGCGGCGCCGCAACGCGCTTATGTGTTTCGGCCCTACGGGTCCAATGCATCAAGGCTTTCCGACGCTCGCTATAGGACAAAACGGAATCAGAGATTCGGTTGCAGTTGCCGTTCGCACCCAAGTGGCATGGTTCTCCCGAATTGCGGACAAATCGACGCAACCAAGCAGGCACTCCTAAGAGCTTCAGGAGAGCCCTAGTCTTCCCACCATGCAAGTGGAGGCTCCACAGCGTTGTGAACCCGAATCCAATAAACCGCGAACCGTTAAACGGTCGCCACTCGGGTTGTACACGTTCACTGAGGCCGTCGGCAGTAGAGCAGTTTGACAAGTAGGCTGTTGACGGCTCAAAGGATCAGTGGGCCATGGTGGGAGCTAAAGCGGCCGCTACTTATCATTAGCTGCCTCCATCGGACCGGCACTCGAACCGGGGGTCCCGAAAGCGGCATTCCGGCAGCATCTCAATGACTCAGGTTTGGAAATTACTGAACAGGCCGACCTGGAGAGCTTCAGGGAACCCCGGCCTTGAGGCCCGGGACAGATTCAAGGCAGGAACACCGTAGTACCGGTACCGACCAAAGGGGGGAGTGTGGTACTCCAGTCGCGGCCACTCAGGTAACGGGGGTGAGAAGGGTCTAGCTGACCGCTGAGTGGCCGTAAGGTTCCTCACAACCCGCTGAGGGGGGTGACGACCCCCCTGCCCCTGGGGGAATGACCTTCCGACTGGTCGGGGGAGGGACCCCCTTCAAACCAGGGGGCACGGCGGCCGGCAGGGGAGCTCCGAGCGTCGCCCGACTGAGGGCGTGGCTGAGCACCCCCGCCCGTGGGGGTTGTGGGCCCGGCAGAGCCCCAAGAGGAAGCGCCGTTCGCACCCGGGCACAAAACGGCATGGTGGTTGTCCTGGCAGTGCGGATAGGGCCGCTGGTGCAGGCAGTCTCGTTGGAGATGCCTTTCCAAACATGAGTAGCACCAGCGGCGCTACTTGGCGATGGTTCTCCTCGCCGGGACCGGCTTACCCAACAACTTCCGGCACAAAGTCACCCAGTGACCGGAGGCTCGACAATAGGAGCAGGGGAGCGCCTCCCTGGCCACTAGGCCACTATAAGAGGGTAAGGGGCGCCGCCCTCCCGTGGGAGCTTCGCTCCGTCTTAGGTGGGTTGACGACGACCTGCCCGGTGGAGTCCGCCATTCCCTGGGCACGGCTCGGTTGTCTGCCCGCAGGTCGTCGACTGTGCCCGCCGCGTTCTCAATCAGCCGGCACTGCTCCTCCAAGAACCACAACAAGTCTCTGAAGGGCGGAATATAGGAAGCGCCGTCCCAGCTGTGCTTCTCCTCTAAATGGATCCGCAGATCGAGAGGCAGGTGGGACAGCACAATGTGGAGCAACAAAAAGGACAACATATCCTTTCAACAACAAGTCCTTTCAAGTTCTAGCTGACCCATTAATTCCGCAACCATAATATGCCTGCTGCGTAGCTCTACCATGTTTAATGTAGACGTTAAGCATAGTAAAGTTAAAGGTAGAGGTTTCTAAACGCACTGAAATATTTCTATATGTTTCATTGTATTTTATCTATTTTATTTGGCTGATCAACAATAAGTGCACAAAAATTAAACAAATTTAAAAATTTACAGATAGCACAGCATGTACCTATATAATGTAATTTGTATTTCACTTTTCTATTCTTCAGATATAGACAATACATACGAGTAAATTACCAGGTAGTTTCCCCCATCAAATTAGAAGGATAAGCTCGCATTTAGAGTATGATATACGCTTTAGAATCGATTTAAATACAAAACCAAATTAATCGCTCCCACCTACACAACATGGCTACTACTAAATATTACTTAGCTGGTACTCCAGCCCATGTTCTATGGACTTAAATGTTTTGCTCAATACAAATTCAATCGTGGCATATTGATGTGAATAGACAACACAACCGCCATCAGTTACATAAACAGAATAGGTGGCATACAGTTCCCACATTTTAACGATTTAGCGAGATCCATTTAACAGTCGTGTGAAAAACGAAGTGAATGTTCACATCGTACATAAATACAAAAGACAATTTGCAAGCTAATGAGGAATTTAGAAGGGTGAACCCTAATACGGACTTAGAGCTTCGTCCCCGTGCTTTTCAAACTATTGTTAAACACTTTGCCCAACGCCAAATAGAACTTTTTGCTATTTTCGTGAACGCCAAGTGTGAGATTTACCTCGTGGAGGCCTGACCCCGATTCTATTTCTATTAATGCATTAACAATCCCTTGACATCATTATCATTTTTACTGCTTTCCACTATTTTCATTAATATTGTAATAAACGCTTGCAATCATTTGTTAACGACCAGTCTATTGGTATCTTTATGTTTCCATACTCGCCTTCTCGACCATGGTTTCCTTTTCTAAATATTCTGAGGGTATTCGAGATTGTATTTCTAAACGACACATTTCAGTCTTGTTATGGAATAAATCTGCCTCAGAAAACTATTCCGGGAGCCAAGGTAGGCAAGGTTCACCCAGCGAGAGGTTCCTCAAAAAGCTTTAGATCTCATGACAGCTTCACTTTCCTCTAAAACGTTAATAAAATTTGACACTAGGTTTTAAACGTAGTAGGGTTTTTGTGTCAGCGGTCATATAAATCATTTAGACCACAATTTAGAAGCACAAGCTTCATCAGTGAATTCAAGCCTATTAATGCTGGTGTTCCACAAGGCTGCGTGTTATCGCCAACGCTGTTTCTTATACATATCAATGATATGTTGCAAACCCGTAACATTCATTGCTATGCAGATGTCAGCACTGGTAATGCTCTGTACACCGGCCGTGTCAATATTTCTCGGGAAAACGTCTCCGAGTACCGGGACAAACTTATGTCTGCAGCACTTACCCACCAAGATGTTAACTTCTTAACAATAACAGAAAGGAGTATTTTATAGATCTCTAAATAATCATCGGTCGGCTCTTTCATTATTCTTACGTAACAAAATGGGGTCTGATGAACATATAACACGATTATTTGGAGGGGTTTTAAAACTAGACCTAGTGTTCATAAATATGATTTTGTATGGGATCCTCAATCTATACTTAACTACTTATGTAGTTAGTAATCTAATTCGAAACAGTCTATAAATAAAATTACTAAAATATTAGCAGTTCTCATTGCATTAAGCACGGCTCACTGAGTACAAACACTCGCAGTTATCAAAATCAATCATATTGTGCTTACTAAAATCAAATGATTATAAACGTATTCGAACATATAAAAACGTCCGCTCCAATCTGCGAACACCAAATCTTACTGTTACAGTACTTCAAAAATAAGCCCCATATTTGTGTTCAACTAACTTCCCAGATGACTATTTTGTAAATACTAGACAAACTCGATAGTACTGTCCGATGACAGGAATTAAATAAATATACATAAAATTAAACACTCTTCTCGTACAACTGTAGATTTTATGTGCTGTTAGTCTTCACGAAATCACTTACCACACACCGATACACTTTACCATAATTGTATTGAAAACTTCACCATTATAGTGGCACTTTCGTAGACTCAACACTACGCGTCTAAACGTTACGACTGTTGCTTTACGAATGACCGTTTCTTAATCTTACTAACAAACTTTTATAACGAGAATAAAATAGGGCTTGGATTTGATTTCCGCAAAAGTCATATTCATAGTCGCAGCAAAATAATTACCCACCAAGATGTTATCAAAACATGTACAAAATATTAACAACTTAAAGTTGGCAAAAGATTTAAGACGAGAAAATGATCTCAATTGATTATTTTTAACTCAAACGCTTCCACATAAAAGTGCCACAGCTCAAACTATCAGTCGATAGATAAAGAACGTGTTAGCAGCGAGCAGTATAGACATGGCGCAGTTCGCCGCGCACAGCACGCGTCACGCAGTCACGTCCAACGCACGCACCGCGACGCCGGTTTCTCTGTCAATACAATTTGTAATACGACCGGCTGGACTCAGAATTCGCAAGCTTCTGTAAAATCTTATAACCGTCCAATTATAAAAGAAAACTTTGCCAGTGGTGGTTTACTTGCATCGATTTCTTCTAAATAAGATTGATGAAACTGATTATTTTACTTAAATAGTATGATTACATGTAATGTTTATATACCTTGGGTTAACTGAGTACATTCCGGTTTCACTAAACTTGTTTCAATTTTTGTTGATTATTATTTGAATAATTAAAATTAAATGCTATATAGACTAAAATTACGTTTTATATGTAATGAAGTATTCTCTTACAATATATAAATATAAATTAAACTTTTGGTAGGTTCGCTAAAGACCTACATAGTAATTTAACTATTATCTCTATGAAGCTAAGAAGAGTAGTGACAGAAGAGTTTGATCATTATTATATGAATAGCTCCATTTGAAGATATAGAAACCCACCCTACAAAAACATTTAACTGAACAGAAGTTTTTGAGGCAGTTTTCTTGAAGTAAGGACGTTGAGGTAAGCTGTGTGGGTGGTTCAGCGATAAATTTGGTTAAGTATAGACATTAAATCGATTTTTATCTAAATATATGCGAAATTACCTATTTTGATAGGTTAAACCACCTAGTAATTAAACCTTAAATATATACGGTATCAAAAATGATATTTAAAGTTTAACTTAGGTTATGGCCTCAAATAAGAAGTGCAAGCGGATTCATACAGTATAGTCTATGATTTTCTGTCATTTTCAAAAGTAAGTGGATGTTCGTAGTATAGGTACTCTCGCGTAATTTTGTATTTGTTGTAACCTTCTATTTTAGAGACTTTTCATTCAAGTAAAATTCTTCTGACCGTCGTAAGTACACATTTCACATCATTGAGTAAGCGTATTTACTCTCTTTGTGGGCTTTAATAATTCAGTGTTCTATTTCTGTGAGGTATCAAAGTCGATACTCCATGCAGTTTAGTTTAGTTTAGTTTACGATGGGCTGTTTTCCGCAAATCCACGTCTAAGCGCGTATTTTGCGTGCGGGCAGGAATAATGTGATTATTCGAGCCATGATATCTCCCCTAAGAAGTCAGAGTCCAATCGAAGAAGATACAGTTCTTTGATGTTTCAAGCAACTTAGGGGAGCGATTCCGGCGTGCCGAGATATTTAGTCCTGTATGAAGTGACTTCTGGACATGTCAGCAACACGTGAGCCGCCGTTTCTTCCTCTACCATGCGTGCTCTGCACCGGAGCCATCAGTAACACCTATGGTAAACAAATTTTTGTTAATAGAGCCATGTCCTGTGATAGCACTTGTTACTATCCTAATCTGTGGCTTGTTCAGTCTCATTAGAACCTTAGTTAGACGACTGCTTATTTCAGGCAGGGCCTCCCTAGCTTGTCTACAGTCTACAAAATTTTTCCAAAGCTGAGTGTGTAAATTATTGAAGTATCTACATACCAGTGAATGAATGAAGCCAAAATGGATTGGTATTATAGGTTCCGGCCCTATGACTGCCAGAGCCGATCCCCTTCTAGCCAGTTCGTCTGCTGCATCGTTGCCTCTAGATTCACTGTGTCCTTTGATCCATTGCAGAGTCGCATTGTTGTGCTTACATACCTCATTGAATCGTTGATGGCACTCATATATCAGTCCCGAGTTCGTCACATTACAACTCATAGCTTGTAGTACTGCCATACTGTTGGTCAGAATTCTGATGGAGAAGTGTTTCACCTTCCTAACATCTATTGCTATGGCCGCTTGAATGTTACCCATGCATTCAGCCTGGAAGACTGTGTTATGGAAAACTCTGAGCTCTTTTGATTCCAATCCTTCCAGCTGATCAGTTTTGGAATATTGTTTTGGAATCCTAACATACTTGGCTTGTAAGATAGGAATTTTTGAGTAAATTCTATCAATTATACCTGTATGGGGGACTACTCTTACTTACTTAAAGGATTTGGGGTCTTGAGTCTAATGATAGCTAAAGTTGTTTCTTGTTGTATACGTAGATGAAGTGGTGTTAGCTCCAGTATAGCCTCTAGAGCTGCTGTTGGTGAGTTATTATGCAGCCCGTGGCAGCCATACAAGCCAATCTCTGGTAACGCTGTAGCTTTCGTTTAGTGGTGGTTTCGTTAGTTTCGGTTCACCATACCAGAGAGCCGTATGTGATCATGGGCCGAAAAACAGTTTTGTACAGCCACAGTATAATTTTTGGCGTCAAACCCTATCGTTTGCCAATCATGCAGAACATTTCCAGAAAGTTAAACTAGCTTTGTTGATTTTGTTTTCTATGTGTTTGTTCCACTTAAGTTTACTGTCCAATGCAAGACCTAAGTATTTTACCTCGGAGGACAGCTAGAGTTTTGTGCTGAAAAGACTTGGGAGATGATAGTTATTCAGCATTCGTTTTTGTGTGAACATTACTAGAACCGTTTTGTTTGGATTACCGGTTAGTTCATATTCCCTGCACCATCTCTCCACAAAACGGAGAGCCGATTGGGTCACAGGTCGCACACAATGCTTGCTGGCTTTCCAGAGATCAGTATTGTCAGATCATCTGCATAACCGACTGTGTAGAAATGATTAGCTTTTAATTTGCTAATGAGTTTATTAATTACTATATTCCACAGGAGAGGTGAAAGAACCCCACCCTGCGGGCATCCTTTTATGATCTGAATTGTCTGAGATTCACCAGCAATCTTTATTGTTTGTGTACTGAGCAAGTTACTATCCAGTCAATCAGTGCCGGTTCAACATTATGTCTACTTAGAGCACCTTTTATGCTGGAGAAGTTTGTTCTGTCAGAAGCATGTCTATGAAGGTGCCTAGATATATTACTTTTTTTGGATGGCCTTTTCAATCTTTGTTATTACACGGTGAAGTACCTAAGCTATAGGCGTGTTGGTTTTCGTGTAATGGTAAGTTAATTAGCCCCGACCCTCTCAACTCCTGTTCACGCATCCTCTCCATCGTCTTTAGGAGAAAAGATGTGAGGCTAATGGGTCTGTAGGATTTAGGGTCTGTAAAGTCGTTCTTACCATGTTTGGGCATGAACGTGACTTTCACTTCCCTCCATCCCCTAGGAACATATTTAACAGTTAGACATGCTCTCATTATGGCAACAAGTCTGACTATTAGGACATTACCCCCCACCCTCCACTGTAGAAGTGCCGGGAATAAGCCGTCAGGTCGTGCTGCCTTATAGGGTTGGAAACTATGAATGGCCCTGGAATGAATGGAATGAATAGTTTTAATCAATGTGTAATGTTCGCGTAAATATAAGAAATAATTATATTATCGATATATCAAAAATAGGATATTTTAAAAAATATCACAGTCCTAGTTTGAACTGATCGGTTGTAATGATCAGTTGAAGTGACCGTGTGTGTGGAAATATCTTTGGCTTAATTCCGTTAACTGATATCAGTTCAACTGATGACTTTAACTGACCGTGTAGAGGCAGCAGCGTCATAAGAGAATTCATCACCAAATTCACCCGATAAATTTCATAAGAAGCGAATATTTTAGAAATGCTCAATTGAATTTTTTAATTCTAATTCCTCTGAAATATTTCGAATGATTTTAGAATAGTATTCTACATGCATGTAAAACGAATTAGAAACAAATTGAAAAGTGACCTAGAAAAATTCAAAACTTCTACCTTTTGTACATGATTAACGATAATTACACTCACTACCTTTGTCTTAATTTTAACTGAAAACTATAAAAGTCAGGAAAATGAATATTTATCTATTTACCTACTTCTTGCGTTAAAAATGATCGGATATAAAAAGCAGCAATTAGGAAAAAATACCAGACTGTATTTACCTCTTTCTATATGGTAATATAACCATATAAAGTTCGATAAATTGACTGGTATTACCAGTGTCGTAGCGTGCCTTGGATCTGCTTGCCCGGCCCTGTATCAAAATTAGTAGGAGGACCCAAATGTCGGGTAAAGATTGCTCACAAATGAGACAAAAATGCTTGCACTGAATTAAAATAAATATTTTTGATTATAAGTTATCGCTTCCTCCTAGAAGTTGAGCTAACTAAACAATTCAAATTAAATGTACACTTTTTTTGTCTTTTTGTAAGCAAATTGATTTATTAAATCATCTATAGCTGAAGACAATTTCTTCAAAAGTTTTTCTAAAATTTCTGCCTCTATAGACAATAGTGACATGTCTAATAGCCGTTCCTGCCCCATCGAAGTCCTTAGGTAATTTTTTAACAGTTTTAATTTTGAAAAACTTCTTTTATTGCGGTTATTACTTGAGGGTGAAGAATAGAAAGCTGTTGTTACCTCCGGAAAACTGGATGCAGGGCTATTGAATATTATCAGCAATAATTTCATGAGTTCCTTAATGGAATGAATTTTTTGAATTTCAGGTTTTAAGCATGATTTCAGAGCAATTAATTGTTCATAAAAATTAATCGAGATGTCTGTACTGTATTTAGCCGACAATTTTCCGGAAGCGTTTTTTATTACTTCGTTTGAAGTAGACAGGAGTTTCACCGGTTGTGATACTTCGAACATATTACTCAGGTCACAAAGGCTCTGAAATCTTTGTTTAGTTAGAGAAATTAATATATCGAAACAGCAATAGTATACATCGACTCTGAAATATGATTTATGGGTTATGTGTATGTTTCTTGTGATTGTAACCATTCCCTTGAAAGATTACTTAATAAAATACTAGCTTTCTGTAAGTCATTATTTTCATGCCGCGTGTGCGGCGCAATGAGCATAATCGGCATTTGGGGCGTGCTTTTTTATAAGGGCTTGTAATCCTCCTCATATACCCGACATAACATTTGCTTCATCGTAACCCTGTCCTCTACATTTAGACAAATTTCATGTTCTTTAATCGTATTTAAAATTTCAGTTTTAAGTCCTGTAGCAGTATCTTCTATAGCAGTATCCGGTTGCATTGCAGTTAAAGACTCACAGATTTTTAATTCTTTAGGTACATTATCATCATTTTCTGTTATCGAGATGTATCGAAAAACTAAAGAAAGTTGGTCAGTTTTTGACAGGTCCTGTGCTGTATCCAAAATAATTGCCAGAAATGGAGCTTTTTTAATTTCTAAAATAACATTATTCCTATCTGCGGTACCAATCTAACAAAAATTAATGATTTCATTTTGAATCGTAGAGCTTAAATAATTTAGTTTGCCTTTCGGTTTTAAAAGAAGTTCTTTTAAAATAGTAAACGTAATAATATATATAAAAATAACTAGATAGTAAACGTAAAATTAACATAAAATTTCCGGAATCAGAATCACGGCCTCTTATAGGTAATTATAACATTAAAGCTAAAGTAATTATAACATTAACATGATGCAATACATTTCTCCAGAATGTAATTTTACTATTGATTTCACTTTGCAATACATTGCGTAAAATTTCTTCTAACGAAAACACCGTTAACCACAGAAATAGTAATAATGAGACAACAGAAATGAATTAGCGCTTGATTACTTCCAAAACCGATTTTGCCACATCTTACCGTATTATAAACATACGCAATGCACAATGATATCTAATGTTTAACATTACATTGCTGGGCGAGTTTGTAACCGTCGCGTATGTTGCGTATTACGGTAGAACAAAAGCAGTTATGCCAATTGTACAATACGAAAAATAATAAATGAGTTTACAAAGGTAAATATCATAGCAAAGTATTCATCTGGATGTAAAAGTTAAAAGAATGATAATAAGTAAATAATCAACTTCCCGAGGAAATATTATGCCTTTATTAGTTGAATTACACATCCTTGATGAGTTTGTGGTGTAACTCGTTTCGCTTAGACCGACTCAAATCCGCTACGCGCATGAAGATTAAGCCACACGCTTATATCACACCACAACCAGAGAACAATGCGAATCTTCGATAAGATAAGACACCGCGCCTTCAACGGAGCGCGAGAATGTGCAACGTTCATTCCGCCTTCAACCGGCGTAGTAACAGAACGCGACGCGCTACTTATATCAATTAACTTACTTTTTTCCCGCAGTTAATTTTATCTTGTAAATCAGTTTGTAGTAAAAAAATTTTATAATATAGAAATAACATTACTTCATTTGAGTCCGTTAATACTCATTCCTATCCCATATTTGTATTCGTTAGTCTACAATATAACGTATTCGAACACGCCGGCATTCCCGCTCACACTCAAGGTCGCGATAAAACTCAAGGAAATTCAGACCCAAAAAGTTTCCACCGGCTCACCCGCACTGTTTTTACCATTATACATACGGGCACAAAGCAAACAAGTGTAAGCAGCCTTACACATACAAAGCGGAAAACTTACAGGGTGAGTCGCAAGTAGCGGCAAACACCACCCCTCTTCAACAGGCCGTTTATTCATCACTGATCAGACATCAAAAATGCAGTTCCTCGTGGACACCGGTTCAGACCTGTGTTTTTCCCCGGTCAGCAGTCGAGACACCCTGCTATAAATCCAAGTATGACCTCGTAGCTGCTAACAACTCAATCATACACAACTACGGACCGATAACGCTACACCTCAATCTAGGATTGAGATGGAATTTCACATGGAATTTCACTATAGCCGATGTGACACGAACGATCATTGGAGTTGACTTCCTCAGCCACTACCATTTACTCGTCGACTGTAGGATTCAACGATTAGTTGACAATATCAATACTCTCTCGATCAACGCCGTAGCCTGCACATCAACGGAGGACATCGCTTCGGTGAAGTCAATCACCGGAGAAACCGAATTTCACCAAATACTGCGTGAATTCCCCGAGATAACTCGCCCTCCAGGTATGCACTTACCAGGCAAACATAACACTCTGCACCACATCAGGACTACTCCAGGACCTCCAGTAGCCAGTAAGCCTCGACACCTGGATTCACTTCGCACGCAAGCTGCGAAGCAGGAGTTCGCAGACCTACTCGCCAGCGGCATAGTCAGACCTTCGGAAAGCGCTTGATCTTCTCCTCAGCACATGGTAAGAAAAAATGATGATAGTTGGAGACCATGTGGAGATTACAGAGCACTTAACAATAGAACTATACCTGATCGATATCACATCCGTCATATCCACGACTTTCCACATCAACTTACAGGCTGTTCTATCTTTTCCACTATTGACTTATTCAAAGCGTACAACCAGATCGCTGTCAATCCAGATGACATCATGAAAACGGCAATCACGACTGCATTTGGATTGTACGAATTCCGGTTCATGAACTATGGCTTAAGAAACGCAGCACAAACCTTCCAGAGGTTCATTGACGAGGTATTGCAAGTATCTGCTACGGATACAAAGATGACATCCTAGTATTTTCGTCCAACCAAGAGCACAAGAACCATGTGCGGCAACTTTTCGAACGCCTAAAGCAGTACGGCGTAGTGGTAAACACTGTCAAGTGTACACTTGGCCAACCAGAAGTCACTTCCTGGTATACCACGTGTCAGCTGCAGGTACTAAATCACTTATGTCCAAAGTCGAAATTATCGGGCAATACCCCGTTCCAAAAACTGTCAAAGAACTAAGACGTTTCTTAGGCATGCTGAACTTTTACCGTCGCTTTATTCCCAACGCAACCCAACTTCAAGCACCGCTGAATGACGTTTTCATTGGTTCATAAATAAAAGGGTCTCATCCGATAGACATTACTCCGCAATTAATTCAAGCATTCGAAGACTGTAAGGAATCACTATCTTAAGCAAATCTTCTTGCTCATCCCAACCCAGCTGCAGAACAGAACAGACGCGCTACTTATATCAATTAACTTATATTGTTCTCGTAGTTAATTTTGTCTTGTAAATCAGTTTGTAGTAAAAGTTGCTTATAACATAGAAATAACATTACTTCATTTGAGCCAACTAATACTTATTCCTATTCCACATTAGTATTCGTTAGTTTACAATATAACGTATTCGAACACGCCGACATTGGGTGTGGTCTCCGTATGGTACCCACAAGGGTAATAAATCTAAGACCGCTCTGGTCCCCAATAGCACTAATGTGAGTATAATTTTTCACATCACTTTTACTGAAAGTATTGTTGCCTAGTACCCGTTATTTCCGATATTATCATCAAACATACTCTGCTCGAGGACTATAATATGCTTTACCATTGAAAGACGTTCCCGTATCTCTACATTACTCATTTATTAATGTCAACATTCGTTTTATTTCGATTTATTTTTTGTAATCATTATTGAATTGTACCATAATTTTTACGTACACGGCTCGCGTTGATTCATGATCAAGATTATGGACAAAATTCCTCTACAATTTGTAATAATTCTCATTTCCCTCATTAAAACTCATTACGTCTTTAATCGCATCTGAACAACCTTAGAAAATTAATAGCTTTTCCAAACTCTCAGCTGATCAGGCTGAGTGTATGTGGACGATTTTATTTACCTAAGTCACTCAAACCTACAACATTATCAAGACTTTTCATGTCCCATTACGTATTCTGTTGTTGTTGTAGTTGTTATTCATGAATTTACTGTCTCGTATAATATTAAGGTATATCATTTATAGTCAGGGAATGAGGCTCACAATATTAGGAAAACAAAATCTAAATAAATAAATTGTATACATAAGAGGAGTTTCAAAATCATTTACACCAAGAGATTATTTTCATAATCCTCACAAGTAGGTACCATTTTTCGAGAAGATAATAAATTAGAATAGTTTAGAAGCTCTAAATTTTCAAACAATAATAAACCGAAAACAAATGAATACATTGCATATTAAAATGCACAAAAGAAAGAAATAATAACGAGAACATAAGTCGTCATCCATAACAATAGATCAAAATACATATTGTAGGTAATCCTAGCGGCGCGAGCGATATGAAACAGCTTTGTTTTAAATTCCAAAGTACGTATAATATATGGAAATATTTGCGTTTACGTCGAACTATGACCACACGGAAACAGAAACAGAAACAGAAACTTTTTTATTCAATGTAGATTATAAAAATACTTATTGAAAGTTACTTTTTTCATTTACCACTGGTTCGCAAAATTAACCTCTGTCCCGGGAAGAACCTGCAAGAAACCCAGCGGAACAATTTTTTTTGAATAATGGCTTAAAATCATGTTTACAATTAATAACACAAGACAAATTAGAAATAGCTTGGTAGCGATCACCCTTCCCAGGGGTTATTATC
>DWHP01001714.1:0-15540 GCA_018247895.1 Parnassius honrathi | reverse complement strand
ATATATATGTATACAATATATAGCTGAATAATATAAAACTGCTATTTATGTTATCGCATATCAATAGCTAAGTAGTTTAAAATTAAACCAGTAGTTTAAAATTACACAAGAACGCGTTCTTGGTACTGTACCGCGTATTTTTAAACACAATTTGTTTTGGTTTTTTTACTACTCGCTTATGCAATATTCATGTCTGAATTATATGATAGAATTATACATCTGAAATCCTGGACCGCGCCTTCACATCATAGCATTTCACACATTTTGTCGCCTCTAACAACACCCACGAAGATGGGGCGATAGATCCTGTTACGACGCTACCAGACGGCAATATATAATAACAAATAAATGTATGTGGGTGTCATTTGGTCTCCCCTTACTATCACTCTAAGTTAAATTTCATTTGTCTAAAAATAACTAGAAAATAAACTTTTATGACAACTTAAGCAGGCGTTATTATGTAATTCCGCAATGAAGAAAAAAAGTTTGGAACCGATACCATGATCGTTCTGGTGTGTATGATAAGCTATTGGGATATTTTTAATATACCAAATACGTTTATGACAAATTTTCTTTCACCTTTCTTTCTCTCCCAAGTTTAAAGGTTGCCATATAACTTTTTTGGTGAGGTTGTCCTCATGGATACCATCCGCTGCGGAAGCTAAGAAGAGGTTATTTAAGCTATTAGGGTTTTTACGTTTGAAACCCTACGGTGGTTGCTATCAGCAGAGATAAGGCGTCCGTACGAGTGGGATCTCCATACGGTCCGTAAACAGAGCTGTTACATAGCGTTGCATATTCAGCACGTCTCGGGGCGGTAAATCTAACCCCAGCGACCACGCAATGCCTTCACGATGTACCAAGACCGTTTCCGATTCCTCGTCCGCCTCAGCGTAGCGTTATTGGGCGTTCGGGCCCCTTTTTTCCAATTAATTGCACATCAGAGGCCCTGTTTTTGGTAGAAGAACAATACCATACTTTTATTGAAAAATTACATAATTAATTTTGCTGAAAACTTAAAAAAAATGTTTATTGCGAAATTCTACGTCGGATGAGATTGGTTTAGAGTCGTTATCATGATTAGTTCATGAGACATGAGTGCGGAGAGTTCACCTTAAAATATACATCTTTGTACATTTTCGTCTTGATCCTGGACGGGAGAAAGTTCTTCAGGCGGTAGAGAGAACGCAAAATACCTGTGAACTTCTGACAAACACTTGTCACTTGAGTTTGACAGCTCAAGGTGGAGTCAATGTGTAAGCCAAGCTCTTTCACGGCATTACTCAGTTCTAAAATAAAACCGTTAAAAATATCGGTGGTAAAGCTGTGGGATCCAGTTTCTTTATCATCCGCTGGCTACCTATTATTATAGCCTGACATTAGGATGGGTTAACTTTTAAGGCCAAACTTGTCAGACCAGTTCTTCGAATACTCTAGGTCCCTATTAACAGAGTCAATTGCTGCAGATATACTGTCGATCTTCGCGTGTGAGTGCAACTGCAGGTCATCAGCCTACAAATGATACGCACACTGAAGATTTGGGGTAATGAGATTCATAAATATTTAAAAATAACAACGGAGATAGAATACCGCCTTGAGAAACACCAACTTGATGAAGTCTTCTGGTGGCCTCGAATAAAAGATGAGAACCACTCCCAAGCCTCAGATGAGATCATAGAAAATGAAAGGATAAAAGGTAAGATGTCGTAACTGAAGTCATTAAAGGCGTCAGAGAAGTCAACCAAAGCCAGCACTGTGACTTTAGTTTCCTCCATGCCTGCCATAATGTCACCAGTGAATTTGACCAGCGCGGAAACATCACTATGACCTGGCCTGAAACCATACTGTAATGGGCTTAACAGGTTATTCAAGAAGATAACTGTGATAACTGTTTGTGTATACAGGTCTCTAGTACCAGTAGTAGTAGTAGTAGTAGTAGTAGTAAGAATGGATGTAGGTCGGAAGTGATTGGGTAAAGAATCAGTAATCATACGGCGACTGATATTGTCACAACCTATTGACTTAATGGAGAGTATTACCTTCCTGATCTCATCTGTCGCTATTGGAGAGAAGCGAAAAGGAGTGATAATAGGACGGACATTTGATCTAAGATATGAACGTTACGATGTCTAGGCATGCGTGGTAAAATTTGATGGCCGGCATGGCTGATTGTCTTTTGTAATCAATTGTCTGGTTAAATCAATGAGATCGATGACGTAAAATAGCATTCAAGTTGAATACGTCTAGGTTTTCTGATTACTATTCTGCTTAGCAACTATTTTTGCTTGCACTTTTCTTTTCGAAATTTTTTTCCAAAACTTTAAAATGGAACTTTACTTTGTCTATATAAAAACGTTAAAGACAAAAGATAATATTGCCGATCCTATCTTTTGTTTCCTAAGCATAAACTTATCAGGGTATAACTTCACCCTTACAGCCAAAAAAGTTCACGCCTGAGTATATGAGTTTTGTGATTGATCATTTACCACATGCTCGATGGTGACGAAAAACATCGGACTATGAGGGTGCGGGAATGGAGAGTGCACCTGTGCTTGCGGAAACACGTGAGCATTATAATCCTTTACTGCGCCGATAGCTTGTATTGTTGTTGTTGTCGAGATGTTGAGACTGGCTGCCGTCACGGAAATTCGGTCTGAAGGACATTATTGTTATAATATAATATGGACGCATTTGATGTAACTCTATCAAATATCGGACTTCTTTTCACTTACCAATGTAAGTAAGGTAGTTAAGATTTAATTAGGCCTTTACACGCCTTCCATTTGGGCGCAAGTCTTCTTACATTTCAGAATGGGTTTTAGGGCAAGAAAGTGTCCTGCGCGTTGCCCCAATGCGTGTCACGTTGTTTGTCCGCGATGGACTCCTGAACTACTTAACCGATTTTAATCAAATTTGCACACCGTGTCCAGTTTGGTCCCTCTTCAGAGATGTGGTAGTTTTATTGCCCGTGAAAGACCCATGATTGTTTTTGCTGATTTAAGGGTTTTTAATAGGACATCTACTATTACAAATCCTTAAATTGGCAAAACGGTCATCAACGGTTGGTAACGGTCGTCGAAAAGGGCAGAACAACGTCTGCCTGGCAAGCTAGTTTTATATATTTCTCGAATATGTAGCTAATCTGACGATGTTTTTTTTTAAACCGAAGTGACAAATGTACTCCACTCCACCTGATGATTAGGGCTGCGGTCCTTGGACTCCTGTAACTTCAAACAAAGAAGGCTAGAGGTGCGTTGTCACCTTTTAGTACTACATTGAAATGCCTCGCAGCCTGTATTTATTCTGGCCGTTTATCCATTTTTAGCCGGAACACAGCAGGGTAAGCACGTGTATTACTTACTCTGCTATATTGATGACACCTTTCCATTTTCCTGTTCTCCATCTTTATAAGCACGTAATAGTCATCTGCTGGATTTGAGTCCCTTATATTGTCGAAATGATTTGCTGTAATCGTCACCGAGATGCGGTAATATACGCCGATATGTCACATGATACAACGCCCTTTAGCTACACCAAGAAAGACAGTCAGGGTCAATATTTGTAAAGGAAAAATAGCCAGAGCTACGATTTCTTTTCTGCCTAGAAGTCGGTCTGGGTTAGGTACCATCACCTTACATATATCTGCCGTCAAGCGCAAGGGCATTCACGCTGTGTGACGCCCTGAAAGATATAAATAGCCTGGCCAGCCTATAGTATTAATACCGTGGGAAGATTTATCTCTACTGCCCTCCTTGTTTGAAATTAGTTACAAGTGTCCGTTGTTGTAGCCACTTACCGTCAGGTGTACTGTACGTATATGTTGTATCGCTTTAATTTGTAAAAAGAAGCGTTAAATATAAACATTGCGAATAATGGGTGAGTTGGTAAGTTGAAAGCTGCACTACTAAATTTCTTGCACCTTGAGCGCTGGTCGAGATGACATAATGGATTCGATTTTGCCATCACCACTCGATAAGAAGCCTTTAAAATACTACGTCACAAAACGCATCCGGAGTTAGTATTTAAAAGGAAGGATATACCAGTAATAATATAACCAGTAAAATTAGAATATACCAGAATGTAATCTTGAGGTGCTAACATTACCTGCAAGCGATTGCCTTTTGTTACCAATACGTGGTAGAGCCACGCTGCAACTATATCATGTTTGACGAATGGGTCGGCTCGGCCGGAGAAGGACCACACTCTCACAGAATACCAGAGTAAAATAGCAGCTTAATACTACTCTGTTGCGTATGATGAGTGTAGAGATTCAGAGACCGTTTTTTCTGGAAACGAGGTATTCCATCTTTGTCCTCAGGGCTGACAACGCATCTGCATTTTGATTCTTAACCCAGGATAAATGTATAATGTGTAAACATTCTATCAGACTAGGTACTAGGTGGTAGGATTCGTTTTTTGTCTACAAGTCCGACTGGGTAGGTACCACTCCCTCACCTATATACATGCCATCAAATAGCAATGTTCAGGTCTGAAGGGTATAGAGAACCAGTGTAATTATTCCATCCTACTCCTCAGTGTGACATACCATCTATAGCCTTCTTCGATAGAAGTGCTGCAGATGTCCATGCACTGCGGTAACCACTTCAGGTGAACTGTAAGTACACGTGCCATTTTTTTATAGGAGAGGGGGCAAACGAGCATACAGCTCACCTCATTGTAAGTGATTACCGCCGCCCGCGAACAACTGCAACACCAGGTGAATTGCTGATGCGTTGCCGGCTTTTTAAAAAGGAGTAGGCTCGTTTCTTTAAAGTCCCTAAGTCGTATCACTGAAGTTCAGTGTCTGTTTCAGTAGATTTAAAAAGGTTTGATAAAGTAAAAGGTGCTGCAACGTCACCCAAAACGAGTGTATGTTTCAACGTGCTTGTGACACTATATCGCTTACGCAGCACAATATTTGGAAGCTTTCAACAGCTAGTTATTCTAACGTCGTCCTCAGAAGTCAATACGTCTTCATTTTGATTCTTAATCGAGGGTAGATGTAAATATCTAAGGGTCACAGAATCCATCAGGGGGTACATCATTACCATTAAATGATACTGCAAACACCCTTAGTTTTATAAAAAAGCTTGTAAGTATTTGAAAAGTTTTGTCAGGGTAAAAATCAATCAAGAGAGCGTCGTCGTACAGTGATAAATGCTTTTGCCCCGTCTTTACTTCAGCACGAATAATATTATTCCTATATCTTTATTGTAGAAAAGATCGGAGAAAAATGGTAAAAGCTCATAATAATTGTCTAAAAAGAGGTTTTAGCGACCTGAATTTTTTAAAATGATGCTATAACTCTCATTACAGACTATAACTCAACCTTGAGGCGGTCATTAAAATTGAAATATTTTCATTTCAGTATTAAAGGTACGGAATCTGAAAAGAGTTTCAGTTATTATGTAAATTAAAATATTAAAAGTTAAAAATATATCATTCTTTGGAAACAAGTGAGTTTCTTAGTTAACCTGATACCATATTGTTAAATAAAGTACTAAGTGAAGGCTGCATAGATAAGTATTAAGCTATATACGAGTATCCGTATTGTGTCTTAAATTCGATTCCAAGGTTTATTATCCCAATTTATTCTGAATACTTAATAATAAGTTTTATAACAGTTTATAAACTGGATTTTATAATCCGGGACGGCTATACTTTATTAACGGCCTTTTTTGAAGTGAATAAAGCTAGCTCATACTGTGTCGGTGAAACATTTGACGCGAAAGAAATTAATTTTGTTTTTAATTATTCAGCATTACCCATTCATATTTGATGGTACGACAGCGTAGTAGCTAAACGCTCAGCTGTGACGCTGCAAGGACGCTGGTTTGGTCCTACATGGAACTAGCGTTTGTGACACCTACATATAATTGATGTTTGTCCTTGTACAATAATATTATTTCTATTTAAATCCACTATACAGGAGACAAGTTTAATATTAATGTTTAAAAAAAAATTAAATTAATTTCTTTCCCTTGAACAAGACCTGACGTAGTGAGTGAGGTCTAGACGAAATAAATTTTTAGTGTTAAAAACTATGAAATATTTACACTACACAACAACGTACACAAATTTTCTCGCTATGAGAAAATATATAAAAATTACTTTAAAAAAATCAAGATCAGCCATCGGTCAATAAGATGATAAAGTACTGAACTGAATGAACGAATTAGCGCATCTGATACATTTTAAAAATTAATCAAAGTTTGACTGATTAGCACAGGGTACAGATACATGATACAGGGTAAGGTATATGTTCAGAAGCGAACCATGATGAACCACAACAATGATTTTTTTAAGTTTAAGCTTAAAATTACGTCCGCTTTGCACTCGTATTAAAATAAATACAAAAATTGCAAGTTGTGATGTTGAAAAACTTATTATTATTTTAAACGCAGCAGCTGATTTAGACATATTGTCTACACGTCTATACACATAAATAAAATAGAAGTGTCTGTCTATAATATTTAATTAACTGATTTTTATTAAGTTTTATGGGTTTATTTGAATACTATAAAGACACATAAACACTCACGCCTGTCACCCAGAGGGGTACTCAGAGACGACGACTTCCATTTGGCCCGATCCTGACACACCTCTCTCGCCTCGTTTACATCCATTTACCTACGCATATATGTCGTCGGTTAAAAATACTCCTAAATTGGCCCATTTCCAATATATCGCCAATTTGCTCGATAAACTTTTGCCTAGGACGTCCCTTCCCGGCTCTTCCGTTCACTTCGGCAACATAAATTTGATTTGTCACTATTTCCTCATTCATTCTTTCCACATGACCAAACCACCGAAGCATTCCTTTCTTAATCCTGGTCACAACATCGTCTTGCAAACCACACTCTGCTCTTATCACACAATTTCTCATCCTGTCACTCAGATTCAGCCCTAACATACTCCTTAACGACCGCATTTCTACTGCGGTCATTCTACTCTCGTGCTTCTTCTGCCACACCCAACTTTCACTACCATACGTTAAAGTAGGGACTAACACAGCATCGGAGTGCAAAAGGTATTTGACGGTTAACTCACCCATTCTTAATCCGCATTCTTCAACTTTCAGATTTTGCGAACAACTGTCCATAAATAGATTGAACAGCCACGGGGAAGCCACACAGCCCTGTCTGACACCTTTATGGATGCCAAACCAGTCCGAGTAGATCCTGTTGATCCTAACACAAGCACTAGAGTCCCTATAAAAAGACTCCAATGCCTGTATTAAGCCAGCGCTCAACCCAAATGCTTTTATAGACACAATAACTTTAACGGGAATTACATGTAGCTACGGTTTTATTTATATTCGTTTTCTTTTAATTACAATATCTTTTGAATGTAATATCGTCGATGATCGAGTTCTATCTGATTGGCTCCATTCGCTGGCGTCACGAGGGGATGTTGGATACCTTTGCATTTTCTTTCGCATCTACCAGGGAGATTGCTCTGAATGATTGTTTTGATCAATCCAACCGCAAAATTTCAAGAGCGCACATCGCGATAAAACTCATGATACCTACTACACCATTTGGATGCTTGTCAATTCACCATTACGCGTTTTACTAGAAGTTTTCTTCTTCACACAAAATCTTTGTGAAATCGTTTACAGTTGGTGATTTTTCCAGACTTATAGGGTTTAGGGACTTTTATAAAAGAGCTTACTCCTTTCTAAAAAGTCAACAACGTAAATTGATTTTATTTTGTTTATTAATTTAAAATTCACTTGAAAGTGAGTGTTGCGATACCATTTGTATTGAATGAAGCCGTTGAAAATACGCGCGCTGCATAGAAAATACTAAGCACAATTCATTATGCGTGCAGCCATCATTATCCCTAGATAATTCGCATGGGATCTTTGAAAGCACGGGGTCTGGAAAAACTGCCATTTTAAAAAAGATAATTAATGTATAAACTCGTACTTTTATGTAGCTTCCTAAAAAAACTTAAGTAACAAATAGTGCAGTTACCACTCAGTCAGCGCGCTGCACTCGTTCCTGATAGACGTTTGTTTTGCGCGCGGACTTCGAAAGACCCCGCGCGAACGATCGTGTAAGCTTTTTCTTATTTGATGGCAGACACATATATATGTTATATATAGCCGCAAATGGAACTTTTTAAAGAACAGCAGATAGTTCGATGGCTAGATGAAGAGTCCGAAGTTAATGTGGATGTTCCGATCGATGAAACATCAGATGGTGAGCATTCTGATTATGGACCTGATCTTATTGAAGAAAGTTCTCATGAAACAGACTGAGGAAAACGTTATATTCGATCCTGAACTGCCTGAAGAACTGGATTCAGACGATGATAATGAAAATAATGTTCCGCTCGCCCAACTAAGAACATCGAACCAATATGTTGTACGTCAGAATCTACGCAATTGAAATACTCAAACAATATATCGCTGGAAGAAAACTGCTCCCAATCCCTCAGTCAGAACTCGACAGCACAATATAAAATCATATTTGCCGTGACCACAAAATATAGGCCGTGATTGCAGCACACCTTTGAAGGTATAGAGTTTTTTCTTTCCATTGATGTACTGAATAATATTTTTCAATCTACGAATGAAAAATTAATTCTTCAGAACAAATATGAAATGCTGGAGACTTTTCGAGGAAGATGTTCATTTAGGCAGTATTTGCCTAATAAGCCGGACAGATATGGCGTAAGAATATTTGCTATGGTAGATGCCCGTAATTTTTACACATTTAACATGGAGCTTTATGTTGGAGAGGAACCCTTGGGGACCAATGTTTGTAAATACCTCAACAAATGCTCTGGTGAAGATACTGATAGAACCAATTTTAGAAACGAACCGCAGCGTCACAATGGATTACTTGTTTACTAGTGTCTCTTTGGTCGAAGAACTACCAAAAGATCATAAACTTACTGTTATCGGAACAATTAAAAAAAATAATCACGAAATTCCCAATCGGTTCAAGATCTAAAATAAGGAAATGTGTTCGTCATTTTTTGCATTTGGAAAACATCAAAACACTAGTGTCTTACAGTCAAGAAACAATAAAATCGTTCTCTTGTTGCCAACGATGCACCATCACAGTGGCTCTAACTCAGCTCGGAAAAAGCCTGAAGTTATCGAATTTCACAACATTACAAAAGGAGGTGTAGATATCGTGGACAGACTGAAAAAATTACTACTAGACTAGACAGACTGAAAAAAATAACTATTCAGTTGCAAGAATGTGCTGCACATGGCCTCTTAGACTTTTGTTTCACGCTGATGGATATAGCTGGAATCAATTCACAAATAATATTAGCATGTAATCGGCCTTAATATATCGGCCTAATATAATTCACAAATAATATTAGCAAATAATAGGACGATGTCCAGAAAACAATACCTAAAAACATTGGCATTTCAACTTTCTGAAGATTACATCAAATACACAACATGCACAATATACACCCTCTCGAGAACGCTCCACATAAAGCGTTTCCTTGGTACGGATATCCTGCAAAGTCGACCTAAAAATCAGGCTTAAATAACCATAAAGATGTGTGTATATTGTCCGCGACATATTGATAGGAAATATTCTACAGTATGCTATTCATGTTGCCAGAACATATGGCCCAGACACGCAGCCTAGGTTTGCTCAAGCTGTTCGGAAGAGTGAAATGAGGTGTAAAAATTCACTAATATATTATTATATTTTTATGATATCGTTAAAATAAGTATTTTTATTGATAGATCGTGTTGATTTCAATAAAAAGGTAACGAGTATTGATTTTGTATCTGCTTAAACTAAAGATGCCAAAAATTACCCAAAAATGTCTCTGTTTTATGTAATTAAGTAATAAATATTAAAAGGATTATTATGCTTTTATTTTAAAACACATCTTAATATCCTATTAATATATAAGTAGCAAATAAGAATACACGAAGCAATAATTTAAAAAATTTAAAACGACAGGGCTTTCAAAGACCCCGTGCGACCGACGAAGTTACGTAAACTAGCGCAACCGACCTAGATGGTTAAACACTCTCAAGGGAATCTCAAAAAAAATCAATTTCCGTAACTGCTCGAAAAAATATTAGATAATTTAATAACTATGGCGAACTTCAATCATCCACGTAAAACAATCTTGAAGAGACTTTCATGAAAGATAGACAAACCTAAGTAATTATGTTAAAGTTCGCACTAATAACTTAGCTTGCATCCACGCAGTGAAGTAAAGTAACGTGTCTTACCTAGTTTTCATAGCATCTCCCGCACTCCCTCGATTCTCCCTCACCACTAATCCAAGCACCACTACTTCCACCACGACTACACTATGAAAGATACACCACCGTCGATAATACGACACGTTTTTCGCCTCTACACAAGGCGTCCTCAGGTGAAGTAGACTCTGTGGTGACTGACCGCTAAGTGAGTGACGAGGCAATACAGCCGCTTTATCTTGATTCTATTAATTATATAAATGATTCTATAAGCGTACTACTGTGTTAAATTTCGCATCAAAAAATATTAGACTGTGTTTACAAATTTGCTGGCAGCAAATTCTTTACATGTTTGACAGCAAATTCTTTACATGTAGACATTTTATTCCTATTTTCCTTATTTTTCTTTAAATTTCGTCTGCAATAGTTAAGTACTCGTATCATTTCCTTGAAACTTGAGGATCAATTTAGTATTAATTCTGTTTTGTTGTGAAATACATTTGTGTTGTCTTCTTTCTTCTGATGTTCTTTCAGGTACCTGTATTTTGTTGGTATGAATGTTAGGGTTTCTCATCCAATGCGGTCCATTCCGCCACAGTTAAGCGGCTTGCATTCCAAGGGTTCTATTATGCGAAAAGCAATATCTGCAGGGTTCTCTGCTGAAGCTACACGATTCCATCTATAATTATCAAGTCTGCAAGCTTGCTAAAACAATTGTTGAATCAGTGTAGGCGTATATTTGATTGCTAAGTATTTTTAATTTCTTTGATGTTTCAGCCAGTAATTTGGCCAATAAAACGGTGGCACATAACTGTAACCGTGCTATGAAGATTTGTTTTAATGGAGCAACTTTTGTTTTACTTTCCAGAACAGTAGCACAGACATCATCTCCTCGTATCACGCTTACGTAGAGTACTACAGCGTATGCCTCTGTCGATGCATCTGCGAAGCCAACCAGTTACGTCTGGTCATTTTCGGTGTGAGTACGTATCCATCTATTTATTTTCAAATTTTTTAACGTAAGTAGTTGTTGTCTAAAAATCAGACATTTTTCCAGGAGGTCTGATGGTATTTCTTCATCCCAGTCAGAACTATATAGCCATAGTTTCTCTATGATCACCTTTGCTTTGACAATAGCTGGAGCCAGCCATCCAAAGAGATGAAATAAGCGAGCTACGTGCGATAGGACTCTCCTTTTCGTGATTGGTTTAACAGGTTCAGGTAAGTTGACAAATATTTTGAATTGGTCATTATTTCTATATCCCATGCAACTCCTAATATTTTTATGGTTTTGTCTTATTTTATGTCGAATGGTTGTGTGTGCGCACCTCGTATCATGAATTTTTTGAATTAGTAGACCATCTTTGCAGTATGAAACCATCTATTTCTATTAGCTTGTTGACTTGTTCATAGATTTCTATAGCCTTTTTTCCTTGCTGGCACCTGTCACAATTCCAGCAATTTCTGCATCTTTAGAATATCTGTCACTTTCGTCGTCAGCTGCCTTCATTTAAGTTCTAACCGCCAAGTATGGAGCACATGCAGTTCCGAAGGTGACAGTAAGCAATCTATAGAAGCTACAGTTTTCATTAAGGTTGTCTCTCCATAAAATACATTGGTAGTATGTATCTTTCTCTTGCACTAAAATTTGTCTATACATTTTTGCTATATTACTTATTAATGCTATTTATGCTGTCGCCATTTAATTATCAAAGTACGTAAATCATCTTGTATTGCAGGTCCAGTTAGCAGTGTATCGTTTAGTGATTGACCCTTGGAACCCTTTGCGGAGGCGTCAAATACCACTCTTAATTTTGTGGTATCTTTATCTTACCGGATTAAAGTATTGTGAGGTTAATTATAAGATTTGAATCGTCTTCGTTAGTCAAAGCCATGTGTCCTAATTCTACTCATTCTTTTATTACCTTAGTGAATTTTTGTTCTAATTTTCTTTCTAATTGTAAAAATCTTGAAATAGAAATTTCTTTGGTATTCCCACATTTGTCTACAGGTGTCTCTATGTTTTCTTTAAAAGGTAAGTTTACTTTATATCTTCTATCTGATTCTGTTCGCACTGTAGTTTTAATCGTTTTTATAGTCGTTAAAACTAAAAGTAAATCTCTTCACAGGTGTCATATAAATCATCGTTAAAATTGCTTAAGGCAGTTCTTGATTCCACACGCGTATCTTGCACAAGGTATTCGTAGGTAGTCATGAATGAATTCCATTTCAACTCCAATATTTCTAAACGTATCTGCAAGTATGCTAAATTAATCCTGGACTTTGGAGATTTTCTGTAGTTTACTTGAGCTTTTCCAGTTTCGTATAGTCTTTAATTTGGTAGTTTTAACGATTTATTTATTTGTTCGATTTTGAGATTATGAATTGATACAATTTTCGATCAAAGTTTAACTAGAAGTTGCTTTCACTGGTATTTATTAAAAATTTACAATTGTTTTGAAAATATTTTAAGTTTTAGGTGTTTGATTAGTATTTAGAGTTAAAGACAATTTCACTTGCAAATTTCCCCGTATGTATATCCCCGATAACTCCCGTGTCCATACAGAATGAAACACAATTTTTCTAAGTGTTCATTTCACTCGCGAATTTTCTAATTCCAATGCTCATACAAAACAAATTGAATTTTTTCTAAGTGTTTTTGTTTTCACTCGTGAATTTTGTAAGCCCAATGTTCGTCTAAAATTATTCTATGAGTCACACAGTGTATGTACACTTGCGAAAGATTTAACAAGTCCCTGCTACTTATTCTATTACCCGCGGTTACCGAGGCCCGATCCACAGCACTGAAATCGGTAAGTTCGTCACGACACAACGCTTCACTAGTGCACTGCACTATAGCCTATTTCCGTTAACACTTCCTACTATGCGCTCACTTATTCGAGTTGTTGGAGCACTTTGTACCAAGAAATTACCTACTAAATTAAAACACAATTTGAAGGCATGATTCTGTAATAAATAACTGGCTATACTTTGAAAAACAACAATATTATGGTATAGAAAAATCGCTTGTATAGCGCGAATTAAGTGATAATCAGCGCCATCTATTAGTCGAAGGTAAAATCTCGCCAACAAACATATTTCTTTATAATAGTATTATACATTATGATACTTAGACAATAAATGGGAAAGTCTGAGACCTGTAGCACAGTTTTAACTAATGCAGGCTTCTGAGCACAAAAATAATTGTAACTATAATGTAATGTGTTAATAAATTTCATCTCATTTTATTTCATTTCAACTTTGATACTCTCGTTACTTAAAACATTGTCCGGCGTAATATTTAGCTTTTGTTTTAAAACATTCTGTACATAATTTTTCGTTTACATGTAGGTTATTATACAATATATTTAACTATATTTATTTATACGTTATTTTATCCTATTTTTGTTCATTGTATCTAGTAAGATGGTTGCACCTGCCACAGTTTCTCAAATCATCCAGGATTGAATATCATACTGACTGAAAAACCACAATGCACTAAGTCAGCCCCTTTTAACTTAAATTTGCTAAGTAGTTGTATTGAAAACTTCATCCGCTAATTTTTCACTCTCGAAGAATCACTAAAATCGGTTCACGATTCAAAAAGACATCATGTAACATATGTATAAAGAACAGAACATACAGTCACAAGGAGAACCCCATCCTTTTTAAACGTCAAAAAATTTAAAAACGAGCTGCGATCAGATTTAAATAGTTAGATGCGCCTTTACCATGGTATGACCACTCCGAAATGTGTCCATTCTCAAATAAGTGAGCTCACTCATTCGCAGTCAGTTCATTTGTGTGACAGAGAAAGTAGTATACACAATTTCTGTAAGATAATAAGAGATGACACTATTGCATTAGTGTACCTGCATCAGCGTCTTGCAAAAGAACACATCCAAAAATAATGCCACAGTTTTCAAGATGAAGGCGCATCTAACTATGTATTTAAATCTTTGACTGCGATAGCCCAGGGGCTAAGCTAATTGCCGTCAATTTGAGCACCAATGAAATTGTTCATAGCTTAAACATTAATTTATATCAATTGTAAAGAACCGGAGATACCGTTTACTGACACAAGGCATTCTATCTCAAACTTCAGGGGTGACAACGCATCTGCATTTTGATTCTTAAGTGAGGATAAATATAAATGTCCATGAGCTACAGCATCCACTTATCATCAGGTGGACTGTTTACTCGTTTGTTAACCTTATTCTATAGTAAAAACGTGTTCCGCGGTGGATGGAAACTTCCTTAGGATACCTGCACGTCTGAGAACTTAAATAATTCAAGAAGTTTAATGAAGATCGCCATTACGCATTGGGGCTGCGGGATGGAGTGATTTTGAAACCCTTTCAATAGTATGAGAAGGTAGAAAAAGTGAAAAGTATTTGTTGTATATTAGTATATTGTAAATTGGAAACCAGTTTATGTTTTACAAAGTATGATAATTTCCCGCACTCGCGATTACCGTTTGAACAAATTTTAAATTTCAACGAGTTTATAATAAGAGATTTCTTCCGGCCCTGCTCACTTTGTCGTTTTTCATAGTTTTACATATAACGGCATCTGGTACAAAGTTAAATTATTACAACGGAAAGTTTCAAGAAAGAAATTAGAACTGAACTAGAATTCTTTTTGCATAAATTTGAGCTTTGGTAATGAAAATATTTTCTTTTTTCTTTTATAACAAAACTTAATTTAATAACGCTGTTATGAAAACCTGCGTATGCTCGTAAAACAACCTTGTAGCCTATTTACAGAACGTTTTGAAATAAAGAAAAGTTGAACATATGCCAATATGAAAATATTTTCTTATTAAATGTTAAATGAAATTCAATTAAAAATCAAACTATATTCTGCAAATCTTACAGATCAATAGTTGACTTGAGTATGCCTCGTTATAGAGCGGAACACGTGCAATATTATCACAGGCATCAGGAACGCACCCAGTGATGTTTTCCGGTTGATAGGCAATCATCATTGCTATGGTTGTGTGGTTTTTTTGTTTTAAATTAGTTCTAGTTGTTCACGGGCTACACTTACGCGTTTACCAATCTAGTTATCTACTAGACTCGCATCTCCAGTTATCAACAGGTGAAATTACATTCTTCTTATTGGATGATTTCTTAAACTAAATGTCCTGTCTTTTTTCTTGTACCACATTACAAAAAGTATTAATTGATGTTTTAAAAAAGTAAGACGCCAAAAACTCAAAACAATTAAATAATTTAGCTTTGATGCATCGATATACTAGCATAGACAGGTCGATAATTGATGAGACCCCTGACGTTGACGAACAAGTGCGTCTTTTAAATTCCTTTTTAATGCAACTCTACGAC
>DWHP01001713.1:0-15540 GCA_018247895.1 Parnassius honrathi | reverse complement strand
ATTCATCATTACAGCCCTTCACAAGTCCACTGCTGAACATAGGCCTCCCCCAAGGTACGCCACAAAGCACGGTCCTGCCCACCTGCCCACAATGGAATTACTCTGTGAAGTCAAGCAGATATTAGAGGTATGACAACGACACTGCTGTCATGTTACTCTCTGTGGTGGCAAGGGGCAGAACGGCTACTTAAATTCAACAACAATGAGAGCATTCCTATTACTTATCCAACCCCATCAATTGAAGAAAAGAAGTCCAGTGTAACCGCAGTCTTACAATCAAATACATCTTCATTCGTAACATAATTATTAAACGACATTACCTCTATAAGCAAGGTAATTAAGACAATGGACTTGGTGTCGTGCTTCATAACTCGCGCACGCGCCACTAAGCAACGTGATCCGGCGCCGCCGCCGTGTGATAGTCTTATCGCCGAATGAAAAACAAAATGCTCTTTGTTTTATTATTGAGCAAGTTCAGGCTGTAGACTTTGAAAACGATTTGAATAATTTAAAGAAACACGGTCACGTTACAAATAGCAGTGAATTATCAAGCTTGTGATAAATATGACATTTTAAGGGTCTATGGCTGCCTTGAACATGCATACTTGAGCTATTACTCGAAACATCACCCATAGCCTACAGACGGAAATTGATCAAGGACTCAAGGCTACGTTACACGGCGGACCTAAGCTCACTTTATCACATATGAGAGAAAAATATTGGATCATCGGTGGGGTTTTTGCGTTTCAGCGGTTAAGAGCGAGGTGTCGCCAACGTGCTGCCATGTTCACGGAACCCTCTGTAAGTTCGTCGCACGGCCAGCGGCAGCCTAGGGAGGCCGCACATCCAGCGGACAGTGACGGTGCTAGTGAAGTGGTGGTGAATGCGCGTCACGTACATAGTGTTCCGGTAGCCATACGCAAATCAGTGATAAGTGTCGATAAGGCTACTTCTCCTCTGACTAATAGTTCAATGAAGTTTAAGGTAGCTTGTGAGTGAATTTATCATGTATCATCTCAGTTACTTCATCCGAGTGTATCATTACAACACGTGAACTATAGCATAATTGTACTAATTGTGTATATTAGTTAGTTGTTTGCCCTATTATTATTATATATTTAGTTATATATATTTCATTGTAAATTCTACCATTTTTAATTGTCAACTTTAAACTATTTTAGTTACACTGTTTATTTAGCATTAATCTATCATCACACCTCGTTGTACTTTCTCGAGAGGTGCAAAATGTACGGTGAAACGTACGTATTTCATGACAACTAAGCAGTCTTAATAACACATCAATTTTACAGCCCAGAACTCCGCGAGCAGTGCACTTCAAGCATTCATATCAAGCAGTCGTTTACTTTATCATTCACAATGTCATATCGAATATATCATATCGTAGCAAACTTTATATCATTTATATTATCTACCATCAAGTGTGGGCATTACACCCTATAAGTGTAGAGAACCGGAGACTCCTTTTACTGGAGACTAGACATTCCATTTTGGTCCTGAGTCCTCAGGGGTATCAACACAAATGTAGATGACTATAGGACACATTCACTTACCATCGGATGGACTGTGTGTTCGTTGGTCACACTTATTCTATAAAAAAAAAACTAATTATGATATTAAAATCAGGCGTTACTTTGCGGAAATATATTGTATTAAAAACGTTAAAATTTAGTTAACTAAAATCCAAGTAATAAAATATCTTAGCGGTCAGCCACCGCAGTTTACTTGAAATGAGGACGCCTCGTTTAAAGATGAAATAGATGTCATATAATCAAGGTATAGTGTATGCTTATGTATAAGTGTAACTGGTGGTGCTGTGATTAGTTGTGACGATGATAGTACACGTAATTGAGGGAGGGCGGGTTGTGCTCTTCAAACTAGGTAAGACTTGACTCGCATTACTCGAATCTGACCTAGTAAATTTTAATATTTGTAGTTTTACTCGTATTTCGTGGGTTCTAGATTGGAATGCGAATCAAAACCGATCAAAAATATCTACACTTAAAAACGAGCTTCTAAATCATGACCATGATTAAATATTGATAGCAATACGTGAAATAAAGAATATTGGAATTTACAATTCAAATGTATTAGAATGAAAATTCTTTTCCTTAAGGTATTGTCAAAGCATTCTCAAGAATGACAGAGTCGCTCATTATTCACATTTCTCAATATAATGCATATTGTAACCAAATCTTTATTCTCTTCGATTTCAATTACACAATATTACAAGTCTCGGTATTATACATCTCGTTTTCTTTAAATACTAGCAATGCTGTTAACATTAGTAATATTCCCTTTAACCACTCCTGATTAACTTAAAATGTTTGAGCTAGGAGTGCTTCAAGACAATAGTCGAATGGCGGATTTATGTATATATGAAATACTTATATATGTCGTAATATAATTAGGTACACCGAATTTTCCACAAAAATCTAGGTATATCGCGAAAACACGGATATTTACACATTTCTCAATCCTACTTAAAAAAGATTAGAGGTTTTGCAAGTTTCATTAAACTTAACTCTGATTAGCTTGATTTTGGTTTATAGGCGCATGGTTTATGAGTAATGATCTTTTCTTGTAAATTCATATACTATATGTACACAGGAATATTGACCCAAAGTTACTTCTGTAACAGCTTGCCTAGCAAAGCTCACCCTCGTAGCTTTGGTTTATTGTTCGCCTTAGGCGACCAGGCTCAGCCGCTTGACGCTCGCGCGGGTACCTGTTATTTGCTACGGCGAGCGGGGGCCGCTCTTCCTCCGCGCCTACGGTTTTACTACCTACAAAAACACTCAAGGGGTAGGGCAGACACACTACGTGGAGTCGGGGCGTGCTGATTCGGTTTAAGAACAGATTCAACCAATCGTCTAATCATCCGTGTTTTCGCGTTATCCCTAGACTTTTCCGGAAAATTTGGTTTATCTAATTATCCTTCGACATGTATACGAGATAAGGAACGTGATAGTTCGGGAGTTAAGTGATTGCCGTAAATTTTACAGTGCGTAAACAACTCTGTTTCGATTCCCGCCGGCACCAATAAAATATACTAATAAAATATGAGTGATATTTTGCTCGTCATACAAAGGTTTTAACGTGACAAAGGACTTCCCTCTCAATTTTAAACCATGGGAAAATCCGGTAGTACAGATCATCTCCGAAAGGAAAACTGTTCAGAATTAGGATGTTCTGAGAAAGGTCCCCTAGATGAACTTTTCGTAGACAGTCATCCCAACCGAGGCCGTCTATTTTTTTTAATAAATTACCATTATATACCACATACACTTACACTAAATTAAAAGTAAAGTTACGGCTTATTTACGTCCCACTGCTGGGCACATGCCTCCCCTCATTTCTGAGAGGGTTTTAGGGCAAGGAAGTGTCCGCCGCACTGCCCCAATGCATGTTGACGAACTTCACATGTCCTCCAAATATTTTTTTTCTTATTCCTCAGACATGAAGTCTTCCTCACGATGTTTTCCTTCACCACCGAGCACGTGATAAATCAGCACCTAAAATTGCAATTAACAATTTCATTGGTGCCGGCGGGGATCGAACCCGGGCTACTCGCGTTCTGTTATATTTACAGCGAGTGTTAACCATCTGAGCTACCACGGCTTTGGTACATAAACTTTATAAGAATCGTAACTTTTCACAACTTTCATGTTTATTTTTTCTAATGTAACGTTAACGTTTCAATGTAACTCGTTATATCACACACAGTCGTCTCCTTCGCAACATTATGAATATATAATGTATTTTAATGTCTGCGGCTTTGAAAGTAGATAGCGCATCAGCTTTGCCCTTATTGCTCACAAATCTATTTCTGTGTCTCCTTTTCAGTATAAGAGACCATTGCTCATCCTTACACGTTGGTTTCCAATGTCCTTCCTGCACGATTTCGGAAAAGGGTTTTTTATTCATCACACTAACATTCTGTTCGGCCGTGTGTAACGTCGTAGAAGACAGCGTTAACATGGGAACCGACATAACGTGACTTATCGTTTTCTCGTTAGGTACAACCGCACTTTGGTCGTCCGTTATCGGTTCCATCGTTTGAGAAACACACGCTACCCGCTGCTTTGGTGAAATATTTTTGCTCTAGATGCCCACCTCACTTTATTGATAACTACGTTGAGCGTGAGCGATACTTTGCTGACGACGGAGAACAGTGAACAGTTAATGTTTCCCTTTCATCACTCATGTATGGCAATCCCAAAGGAGCACTATCATACTCGAAACTATTGATCAAACCTACGTTCTTTTTCTTGCTTAAAGATCGCTGGAAGTTATTAACAAAAGAAGATTTTTTAATAATTTCAAGGTTTGTCTTTAGTTCAGATAGTTCAGTTTTAATGACACAATCTTCATAAATTTTACCAATTTCACTGCGCATTTTGAGTAGGTCTTTAGGTGTCATGTGACATCAATATGGTCAAAGAGAACGGGAGGAAATTTGTGTAATTCTCGTGCAACGAAAATAGGTGTTTTCACAGGATCGGTGTCCTTTAAGATACATATTATATCCTCGATAACACGAAGTGTCTTTCCAGCTCTTTTGTGCGTTTTCTTAATTTTTGTGGCTTCCAGAGATTCAAATAATAAATGTTTTGCTGATTTTATTTCACTCTTAGGAAAAGCAATAGCACATACGCGGCTAATGCTCTCCTCGACCAATACATCGATTTTATTGTAAATATAAATGCAAGTACTTCATTAATAACTACGTTACACAACACACATTTTACTAAACTGCACATATTTTACAATAAGGTTAATCCCGTTGCCTAACAATGGGACGTGTATAGGCTGTAACTATAACTTTTGAAATAAGAGCAGCAGAAGAAACGCGCGCTATGCTAGCTAGACACTTTATTATATCTTTTAAGCATCTGTTAAAAATTTGAGCTTAACAGCTACTCTATTCTGATACACGAAATCAAATAAAGTTGCACGATGCTAGAATTGAGATCATCATCATCCATATTATTACAGCCCTTTACAAGTCTACTGTTGAACAAGAGCTCCCCCCAAGGAATGCCACCTAAATCACTCTCAGTCACTACATCTAATTAGAAGCCACTCATTAAATGAATGGCAGCATATAACAAATATAATATTAATCTTATATTTTTTTCATTTATAATAAATTCAACATAAATTTTTTAAATTATTATTTTATTTCGTAGAAATTAGGTCTGATCGTTGGCCTTTAGAACGAGATCCACGCATAGGTCCACACATCCTTAGGTCACTGTTTCATATCCGGTTCGAAGGACCAGAATGTTCGGGTATTGGACCGGTAACGATCATTTCATTTTAGTTTGAAGGTATGACGATATGTCCCTATTTTGATTTTCAGCCGACTTCAAAAAAAGATGAGATTCTTAATTCATCCGAATCTTTTTTAATGTGTGTTCACCGATTACTCGTAGACGCCTGAACTTCCCAAGTGATCCCATTTAAATTTTACGGAAATCAGTCCACGTGGTTTTTAATTTAAATTAAAATAAATTATTTTATTTTTATTGAAATCGGTTGTACAAAATTTTTAATTTAACCACTTGTTAATTGAGGTTAAATGTAGGTTTCTGTGTACTATCAGATGGATTGTGAATTCGTTTTGACCTTTGTTTGATAATGGAGATAAACTCAATGCGATGAAGTGATGAGCAAGACGCGCTACGTGTTTTGTTGAGAGGTTCACGCTCGGCAGGGGTGCGTGAGGGTGGTATGAGGGTTGGTGTGAAGGATGGTGTGAGAGGTGGCGTAAGTGTTGGGGTGGTATGAGGATTGATGTGAACGATGGTGTGAGAGGTAGAAGTGTTGGGGTGGTATGAGAGTTCGTGTGAAGGGTGGTATGAGAGTTCGTGTGAAGGGTGGTATGAGAGGTGGCGTAAGTGTTGGGATGGTATGAGGGGTGATGCGAGGGGTGGTGTGAAGGAAGTTGTGATGGGCGGTATAAGGGGTGGAGTTAGGGGTGGTGTGAGGGGTGGTGAAGGGGTGGTGCGAGGGTAGTGTGAAGCGTAGTGTGATGGTGGTGAGGGGGTAGTGCGATGATGGTAAAGGGGTAATACGAAGGTGGTGTGAGGGGTAGTGTGAGGGAGGGGGGTGCGCACTGACCATGGCGGTATCGCAGGCGTGGGTCACCACAGGCGCGAGACGTGGGAAGCGCGCCCGCACGGCCCGCAGCGCCTCGCGGTGCGCCACCATTTTCTGCTCGCCCCACTCGTTGCCCGAGAACGGCATGAACTCGATGAACCTGCGCACAACAAACATTTGACGGCTCCGTAGCTCAATGGCCGCGGCAAATGGCGGGTTCAAGTCCTGCACGGAACAAGTATTTGTATGGCCTGCATTTAATTATTCCGTCTCTGTATGTTTGTTCTTGTCACATTTATGTGTGAAAACTGCTCCCACGATGCAGGAGGAAATGATAGTGTGAAGGTTTAAAGTTTTTAAAAAAATTAAAAAATTTCGCACGGTCGGCTACCATTTGACCGCGATTGGCTGATGACGGACAGTGGTCGTTCTTTCGTTAACAGATTACACCAATAAAATATAATAAGAATTATGAAGAAGTTTAGCAATTTGTTTAGTTGATGGGAAATATAAAATACTTGTGGCGGAAGGGCACGCCTCTTAATAATTAAAAGATGTTTCGATACCATTAACTGATCAGGTTACAAATAAATAAAAATATTAAATCAGCTCGTGAATAAGTACATAAAAACCTTCACACCTTCAATCAAATTAATAAATGCATTCCACCGAGAGACAGTAACCTCGTCTTTACAAGCCTCGACCTCTTGTTTGAATTGTTGTGATAAAAATATGGGTAAAAGTAAGGGAGTCACCCTTCCTTTAACATAATGTTACTTGACTCGAACCTGCTTATAACTTAACTTACCTAACTTCAATCTCCCGATCGCGAGTGTACTCTACGAAGTCGCATATCTCGTCATCGTTGAATCCTGAAAGTGATTCATAAAATATGAATAAGCACGGGAGCGACTGAACACACTATTTAGTAAAAGTTCACCTCGCATGAGCACGGTGTTAACTTTAACAGGACGGTATCCCAGCTGCAGCGCTAAGTCTATACCGGCGAGTACTCGAGTCAGTCCCTGATTGAAATACAACTCGATTAGAATTACTTAATTTATGTGGATAACATACGTCTTAATTACCGATCAATTTATCTGTTGCCTCTTGATATAGTAGGGGATGGTATCTTTAAAATCACAATCGACAAAATTGTAGGTGGTAGAGCTACGCTACAGCGCGAGTCAGCGCGGAATGATTATGACGCAGTAAAAGCCAGCATGAAATAGCAGCATGATATTGTTTTGCACCGCATGGCGTGCGCAACCCAGCGCTAGCACTAACTAACCACACCTACGAATATATGCGAAAATACACAAGCACAGATATTTTTACAGTTTATTGCTTACAGGAATAACAGTTTATTATTTAACCTTTTGACCGCCACGCTACAAACGCATTCCCGTATCCGGTACGCCAAAGCACAAAGTAAACAAAAATACCTACGAAAAAAATAGTGTTGCCAAGTATTGATATATCGGTAACATACAGTGACTTGTTTTTATTGGTTTTTTATGCAATAAATGACTACTTATAATCTGGGATTTTACTTATAATCTGGGATGTTTGCTGCCTTGGCTGCCTTACCCCTAGTGTTTTTGTAAAGCCGTAGACGCTGAGGTAGAGCAGCCCCCGTCCACCAAAGGCGACCAATAAGTAAAAGCTGCGGATAGGCGGGGTGCCTACGATTTGCTACGCAAGCGCGAATGGGATGCACTTTCCGCAGCGCCAAAGCTGTTACAGAAGTAACGGTTTAGAAGTTTTCGGTTTAAAAGAATTATTTATTTCTCAATAAGATAATTGTCACTTACATGAGTAGTACCTAGTACGCAAGTATTGGATGTCTATAGTTTTCCCCCAAAAAATATAGATATGTAGATCTCGACGTCCTTCAAATCTTTTCTTTCTTTCTCTCTTTATACTTAATTGAAACAGTCACTAAAAATATATGAGTACGTACTTAATTATGTTCATATTTTCATTTCTACGTGGATATTTTCCGTAAATAATCTATTTTAATTTACGTAGGTAACTCTTGTACGCCTACGCTGTAAGACGCGAAAGTGTCAGTTACAAAAAAGAACGTTGCCCGCCGCCGAGAATAAGAGAGCCGCTTAGTACTAAGTCGACACGCTATTTTAGATCTTAACGCTTTTCCCTAAAGAATATTACAATTCGGTTTTTGAGAAAAAAAAATCTACTTGTTTTATAGGATTGGGTGACAAATGAGCACACAGTCCACCTGAAGGTAAGTGGTTGCTGTGGCCCATAACCATCTAGATCTATCCTCGATTACGAATCAAAATGTTAATGCGTTGTCACCCGTGAGGACTAAGATGGAATGTCTCGTTTCCAGTAAAAAGGCTCTCCGGTTCTCTACACTCAACATACGAAACACAGCAGCATTATTTGACGCTGGTATTCTGTGAAAGCGTGGTCCTTCCCCGGGCGAGCTCACCTATTCGTGCTACAACTATACTACTAATATAACTGCAGCATGGCTCTACCACGTAAAATACTAATTACAATATAAAAGTATATAAACATGAAGAGAATAATTTTAACCACGAAAACAGAATGTTCATGTTGCACCGCACTATTTTTCCCGCCATTCGTTTATGACGTCATCAGGGTGTCGTCTATCCTTGACCACGGCGCCCTATGAACTGATAATCGATGACACGCTAAGGATGCGCCAGAGCTGAGATATTAGATTTATTATACGAAATTGATTTGATGAAATTTTCTTTTATTCATGTAGCCGATGATAGTTTTACCTTTCTTACTTTTTGTTTTCTTCAAATATCAGTAATAATTTAAAAAATAACACGTTTGCGTTTAATTTTGAATAGTTTTCCATAGACCTATGCTTAACGCATTACAACACTAGCGGTCAACCATAGACGACTTTGGCGTGCTGGACATAGTATTTGCTTGGATAAAAAAACCATATCTTTTATTTCAATGTTTCTGAGTACTTGTGGCTATAAGAGACTAGTTTTTTAAACTTACACATTGCTAGGCTTACGTGTTCTATATTGAGGAATGTAGAATTAAAATGCCAGTAATAACATTTCTGTGTTTATATTTCATATTTTTGTGGGCCGGGTTTTTTGTCAACTATAGACGTCGTTGGCGCTCAAAATGTTAAATAAACTAATTTTCAAAGTTAACCCCTTTCCTGTTCCATAAATCACATATGAACGTCAATTTTATAGTATTGTGTCCATTTCGCGTACAGGGAACACGTTAAAATTGACGATGACGTTTTAAAGTTAAACGCGGTAAAATTCGTAAAATTACTTTCATTTTATGTGTAGTATAAAGTACTAAAAATGTTTACATTACATACAATATGGTTACTTAAAATAGTTTAGTTACACCTGTTTAAACTAACTAGATCTCCGGATACAGGGTTCTGGAGCAACATTTGTGGCATTACTTGAGGGAGAGATTTGTTCAGCAGTGGACATGTAGAAAGCTTTAACGATAATAATCTCATTGCAACAATTCTGCCATTGACAAGTCAGTAATGGAAGTGACACTAAGACTGTTTATTGAAATGCCTGTAATTATGAACGAAACATATTATTTCATTTCATATTATTATTTCTAAACAGTTTGGGCTTACATTTAGTCAGTTTAAAATTCCTTATTATTTACTTAGGCCAGCTAAGAGAGATAAGACAGATCACTACATATATTTTAAAAAGAAGAAACCGCTTCCTTATAATCAGTGCCGTAGCACACTGAACGGACCTAATATGCCGGTGCGTCCTGCTTTGTATATGTCCCGACTGCATTACTCCATCATGAACGCTGAGGAGATTGCGGAGTATATCAGATTTAAGACCAATCTTACCTTGAGGGTTTAAAGGTTGGTCTCAGACCACAATGTTAACTTTAAACAATTTTTTTTTTTGTAGAATAGGGGTTAGAAACGAGCTTACGATCGCTGTGGCTCATAGGTATGTATATTTATCCTCAATTAAGAAAAAATACCGATGTGTTATCACCTTTGAGGCCTAAGATGGAATGTCTCAGTGTTACACTGGCTTTACATACCCTTCAGATAGCAATACAAGCACTGCTAATTGGCAGCTTTATTGGGAAATAAGTAAAAGGCCTTTGGCAGTGGAAGAAACAGATCTCTCGCCTCCCAACATTCTGTGTGTTATTGCAGAGTCGTCTACATATAGGGCAATACTTAGAAACTTTGATAGCGTCATTTAGGCTTCAGTGTGTTTCGCTTGTGACATGAACACATACCTACCCATATAGACTCCTAGGTAATAATTATTATGTTGGCTGCATAAATGCATGGTTCTAACAGTAAGATTAACATGGTATTTTAGCTTCACTAGCAACGTATGCATCGCTCTATCTATCTTTCTAAGTTGGTCTGCAGTTATGTAAGAAAATATTAAAATTATCACATTATCATTTCATAGAAACGTTAATGTACCTATCACGACCACAACACAACGACTAGGGACTCCGTTATGAGCAGTACAACTGAGGATGCTGCTCAACTATTTGCCGATCAGCGAGTGCAGGCAAACGGCTAGCGATGAAAAAGCGTAGCGTGTCCCGTAGCGGTGTTGGGAAGTTAGGTCTGTTCACAGCAGTCGCCAACACTCGGTAGCAGCCGGACGTCTTCCACCGGATGCGGTATTCTTTGCTCTCTGACTGCAAAATGATTAATATCATATCAGATTTTATATATAAGTCTAGCAAACCATCCCAACTTCGTTTGGATAGGTTCTATAAATGTTAGATTTAAGATGCTCCGGCTTGACCAGAGCAGGACCACGCTCTCAGAATACCAGCATAAAATAGCAGCTTAATGCTGCTGTGTTTCATATGGTGAGTGTAGAGAACCGGATATTCTTTTTACTGGAGTCAAGGCATTCCATCTTAGTCCTCAGGGGTGACAACGCATTTGCATTTTGATTTTAAATTGAGGATAAATTTGAATGTTTATGGGCCACAGCATCCACTTACATCAAGTGGACTGTGTGTTCGTTTGTCACCCAAAGCTATACAAAAAATTAACACACACACACATTAAATAATTAATTGCTAAAAATACTGCGTAATCTCTTTAGTCATTAGTGTAATATATTATGTAATGTAAATACGACAAAAACGTTGCCATCATCATCATCATTATCATTAGTTGTCCACTGCTGAATACAGGCTTTCTCCAAGCAATGCCACAAAGCACAGTCCTGAGCCACCTTCTGTGACCGTTGTCTGTGACTGTTCTTCAATCAATAAAACTGACCCATTGCCACTTCAGCTTTGATTCAATGGACTATATCAGTTCAGCATCACCATTATAGTCTATCAAAGTTCACTGTTGAACATAGGATCTCCTTTATTGATTGATGATGAGATTCATGTTTGGTTTCACATGGTAGAGCCAACCTTAACTAGGTTGTAGTACGAATGGGTTGGCTCCACTGAGAAAGGGCCACACTCTTAGAAAATACCAACACGAAATAGCAGCTTAATTCCGCTGTGCTTATTGGTGAGTGTAAAGAAACAGAGACCCTTTCACTTTTTTATTTGAACTGAGACATTACATTGATTTTTCATTGGTAATAAGGCATTCCATCTTAGTCCCCAGGGTTGACGATGCATCTGCATTTTGACTTTTAATCGAGGAGAGATGTAGATGTCTATGAGCCACAGTGTCCACTTACCATCAGGTGGACTATGACTGTGCTTGTTTGTTACCCTTATAATATAAAATTAGTTATTCCTGTACTTTTGCAGAATTCTTTATCATAGATTTTATCACACAGTGGTGATGTAACTTACCTTTATTAAACCAAGTCCTCGTAGCATGGTGTTTGCTAACAGCCAAGCAGCTGCATGCTGCTGTCCAGCTCTCTTGAGCATTATAGGATATAGTTCTTGAGCGATGTCCATAGCAAGATTGCTGTCTTCCGACAGTCCCGAGACACAGAAAGTTGCTTCCACATATGCAGTGATTAGGTCTGTTGGGTCTTTTATTGCCTGCAAACAATGTAATAAAATCAAGTGTTAATATTATTTAATTGGAAGTTAGTTCAAAAAAGTTAATCAGTTTCTAGAGTATTATATTAACACACAAAACAATGCCGAAGTGGTTTGCTCTTTAGTTTTTTTTGTCTGTTGGTTTTAGAATTTTAGATTAAATTAACTTTTCCGATATAAAATATGCTGAATACAACACCTTATTTTTTAAACGAAGCCCTGATGGCAGAAAGTTGTGGATGCCGTCAAACCATTATATTAAAGGTGATAAAATTAATTAGATAAGTTCCACATATAAAATAAAAATCTTTGAAGAACCATCTCCCTCCCTCGCTCCCTCAATGAGGGCTAATAGTCTTACGCTCACTAGATGTCACTAATTTTTCTTTTATAGAAGGGGGCAAACGAGCAGACGGCTCATCCGATGGTAAGTGATTACCGCCGCCCATGAACAACTGCAACACCGGGGGAATTGCAGATGCGTTGTCAGCCTTTTAAAAAGGAGTAGGGTCTTTTGTTGAAGGTCCATCAGTTGTATCCGTCCGGAAAAATCTCTGATCACAGTTGATTCCACAAAGAACTTGTGCAAGGAAAAGACTTCTTTTAAATCGTTGGGATTAAGGTGAACTTGTTTGTTACGCAGATGGTCTCCATCATATGTATGTTATTTAGTATTTTAACACCTTTTTAACTGTTTTTTAAATCTTCTACTTTTAGTTTCTCTATGCTTTTCTAACAAATTAACTTACCCTGCTACGAAATACTGCAAATATTCCAACTCATGCCTAAGTAGCGCCGCCCTGGTGGCAGTAAACGTCGGCGATGCCTCCACTAATCCTATCACCACTTCACTAAGTAAAGACATACTACGGTCAACAACAATTTACGTGGTAGAGGCATACTGCAGCTATATTGTGGTTGCAGCACGAATGGGTTGGCTCTACTGGGGTAAGACCACGCTCTCACAGAATACCAGCGTAAAATAACAGCTTGATGCTGCTGTGTTTCGTATGGTGAGTGTGGGGAACCGGAGACCCTTTTTACTGGAAACAAGGCATTCCATCTCAGTCCTCAGGGCTAGCTTTTGATTTTCAATTGAAGATAAATTTAGATTGTTAATCTAAGAAGATATTTTGATTCTTAATCGAGGATAAATGTAGATGTCTATGGGTCACAGCATCCACTTACAATCAGGTGGACTGTGTGCTCGTTTGTCACCTCTATACTATAAAAAAACACACACAGACCAATGAGCCAGCGATCGGTGAATTAACTACTTCGGGAATGAGAAAGTGAACTCTACTCCAGGAAGCTACTACGAGAATTCGACCTACGACATCTGCAATTATAAACTTTATGTTGTTGTATGCTGTGTGTGTGGAAAAATGCATCAATTCTCGTCCCAATCTGCACTTTTACTTACCTATATTGCTACATGCGAACAATATAAAGAAACTTTAATTGTACCTGTAGATGGGCATCTATTACGTCAGCAGCCTTAGGGCCTAATTTTGTTAAGTTCTCTAGCGTCGGGCTCTCCAGGAACGTTCCAACATCCGTTTTGACTTCTTCTACACCTGAAAATTTTAGAATATTTATAGATATTTATTTGTCTGTCTGGTTGTAAGTCATACAATCTTCAACATTATTAAGAAGATATCTGAACTGCAATTAATTTAAAGAATAGGTTTAAACCATAGATATCTTAATATATAAAAATTATGTGTTACATTGTTTGTCCGTGATGGACTCCTAAACTACTTGAGAGATCGGATAGTTTTTTTGCTCATGTGTGACCCACAATTTTTTTTGCGAATTCAAGGATTTTTAATAGGACATGACAAAGGGTCGTCGAAAATGGTAGAACGTCTGCCTGGCAAGTTAGTAGTATTATAATACAGGCTGATAGCATGTACCTGAAAGCCTATCATTCTCGCTCTTACATAAGTGTACGCAATGGTTTTTCTCTTTTGTATTGCTAATCTATTCTAACGTCAATTTATGCTATTAACATTCTACTGTTGTAACAATGAACCATCTGCCCGAACAACATAAATAGAAAATCAAGAGAGACAACTGCATCTTGGACTGATTATGAAATATTGACGAAATCATCATTCCCTGTTTAGTTCCCCCTCCCTCCCCAGTTCCCCTGTGCCCTCCTCCAAAACTAGACCGATTTTAATTTTTTCAACATATCGTTTCTAGAAAATTTCATGAATATTAAAACTTTCCACCTCAAGTGCCATCTAGTATCGAATAGAAGAACTAAGCTTTCTGGGAAAACTCCACACTCGAACTTTCTACACCAAGTCGGTCGGGACCGGTATTTGCTGGAATATTCTAGATGTTTAGGTGGAAAAGGCCTATATAAAACCGTTCAGGGCCGCGACAGGGGCAGTAATGAATTGGCGATATAAGTGAAGAGTTAGGAGCGAAATAAAGTGAACTAAAGTGTTAAGAGTGTTTAATTATTAGCGTGTATTAATTTTAATTGGTGTTCGCGAATTAAAGTGTCCATTTTCGTAATTCAATCGGCAGTTTTTACTGTCACGAACCCTAAGCTCGTAACAATATGATGAATCGTGACTACCTGTTAGTTTATTTTTAATTTTTATGTTTTGTTACATTTGTTGGACAATAACGGCATTGTAACTGGGCGGTTTTATTGATTTAAAATGTTCCTAGTTTTGAAAATAAATATTTAAAAAAAAACAGAAACATGGCATTGGTATACACAGATTGTATTGGAAATAAGATGAACTTAATCATCTACAACTACGAGCCGTATTCCCAATAAGTACCTTGTGTATACATGCACAACATATATACAGGTATTGATGGCAATACCTACCTGTGTCGTCCAAGTTTATTTCATTGCCCATATTCACTATTGTGTCCATGTGTTGTGCATCTTCTGTGGCACTGTCTTGTGAATTTTCATCTGATTCCTCCTCTCCATCTGTCTCTTCTTCATCGGAGCCAGATACATCTGAAATTTGATAGTTAATGTCTGTATTTATATTCTATAAATTACATCCATATCATCTCAGTAATTAGCAGTTTACTACTGTACATTTTATCAGGGTTTCTCAACCACACACGCTCACATTGTGTATTTTACAGTCGCTAGCAGTCTTTGCAAATAGATATGATTTACAGTGGATTTCTTATACTCAAGAATCATTTTGTTGTTCATTATGATCAGTATTATTATAAAACAGTTTTTATTGTAAATTATATTTATTCAGTGACTTAAAATAACTTTAAGCAGTTCGTAAGTTGTTGAATTTGTGTTATAAACCAAAGCATTTTTCACGCATTTTATGTGTAAAATGTTTCGTATACAAATTATACACACACATATATATATATATATATATGTCTCTT
>DWHP01001712.1:0-15541 GCA_018247895.1 Parnassius honrathi | reverse complement strand
CATCCACACCATCTGGATGCTTGGCAGTCCACTACTGTACGTTTCACAAGGAGTTTCTTCCGCGTACGACCTTTCTGTGGAATTGTTTACCACCTGAGATTTTTTCAGACCGATACGACCTGAGAACCTTCAAGAAAATAGCTTACTTCTTTCTAAAGTGCCGGCAACGGACCTGCAATTTCCCTGGTGTTGCGGATGTTCATGGGCGGCGGTAGTCACTTACCATCAGGTGAACCGTATGCTCGTTTGCCCCCTATTCTATAAAAAATATGTCCACAGAACAAAATATTTAGGGAGTAGATTTAAACTGGAACACATTAATTGGTGTTTTGCGACACTAATAGGGCAGAAGGTGGTATATCCTATACAGACTCCTACGGAGACAAGAAACATCTAGTAAAAAGTTGTTTCCTCGTTTTTGGTTTAAACTTATTTTGTTTATCTTTCTACTTCTCAGGACAATTCAACTTAATCGTATATTTTTATAAAACTGTTCGGAAGTCGATGAATGCAGGTGGCTCAATATCGTGCTTTGTGGCATCCCTTGGGAAAGTCCTATATTCAGCAGTGGACTTGTAAAAGGCTGCAATAATTATGATGATGATGATGTTTAATTTTGAAATTAAATTTTTCCTATCTTTCTAACATTTTCTTATAACGCCACTGTAAAAGTCATTTAAAATAAATTGTTGGAAAATTAGTCGTAAATTACTCTTCTTCAAACTCATAACGATATTGATATTACGTTCAAGTTAAGGAGTAATAGCTATTTCTATTTCAAACGTTCGTAATACATTTTTAAAATAAATAAGAACAGGACGTGAAACTCACTTAAGTTTCGTAAAACTTTTTGAAACTCTAGAGATTTTCACGTCACAAAACCAGATCAAATTCTGTTATACGATTTACGGTATACTTGGATAGTACTGAAATGGTTTTGGCATTTTCTTTTACCGTTCAAGTACTGCACAGATTTTAGTATCTGGTTATGTGTCATTGTAAATATTATATACCTATCTATCTTGTGTAATATAAAAAGGAAACTAAAACTACATTATTTAGACGATATAAAAAGCATCTTCCTAATTAATTATATCTCGTATATATCATTGTGTACGTAATAAATATACATATCGTACACAAATAAAAAAAATAAAAAAATCATATAGTATGCCTGTATGAATACGTATATGAAATTGTTATATATGTATATATGTGCGTATAAATGTGTATGTGTGTGTGTAAACACAAACATCTACTATTTTCTATGTACCATAATACTTAATTATAAAACAGAGATTACTTACCAACCGTAGTACAGTTAAATTCTACCGCTTGTGAACATCCTGGGTAAGTTCATTGGCTAACCGGTTTTGTGTGACTGAGTAACGACACATTTCACTACTCGTAAATGTAGGTAGGTATGCATTACGAGCGTGTAGATCTTCGTTACGAATGTAAAGCATGTTATATCTACTGTAATATTATATAATAGATAATGTACGTAGGTTGAGCATCGAGTGCCGTCGATGAAGCACGGTGTACAGATAAACCTTCTTAGGTTTTTGCGGCACCGTGATAAAATAATTTAGGCTTTGTATTTGATTTATTCTAAATAATAATAAAAATAATAAATACAATCTACTCGTATCGAAAATCGTTTGTACCATCCATATGTTTACCACTGAACTTTCATAGGCTGTAATAGATTGATGGTTGGAAGATCGATTCACCGTGTAGGTCTGAATTTCGCTGATACCATCGAGCTCCGGTAGTTGTGCGATTTTGTATACCTCGAAGTTTGCATAAATTACTCTTAAAACATAGGCAAAGGCTACTCTAGCATAGCACAAAATAGGTCTTCTTAACCGAACGGGTTCCCGCCTTGTCGTGGCGGGTGGACTTAGTAGCTGTGGCTTCATCACACGCGGTGAACAAAGGGGAACCCACATGGCTGGGCTGCGGTGAAGAGCCCACCCAAGGTGGCCAGTCCGAGTGGGCTTGGCGAGCCCACTAAGGATACGAGTTGGTGGACTGTGGCGAGAGGGGTGTCCTCTCCCCCTACCACCGTAGCCGAGTTGAAGGGTGATAACGCGCCAATCGCCCTATCCTCCGCGGCTCTAGTTGAGCCACAATGCTGGAGCGATGGTGGGAGGGCTGCAGGGAAGAGGACTATCGGTATTGTAAGGGGCTGTTCTCCCTACCCTCCACGACCAAAACTTGGTTGTCAGGAAATCGGTCTGAGCGTCCGTGCGCAGGTGAAATTGAGGCCGCGGAGGATGGATGTGTGCAAAAGCGTTCTAGCTGCCTTACCAATATGCAGCGAAGGTAGAACACCATGGGAATTCAGTCGGTGCGAGTTCGACATAACCCGTCCTTGCCCCTGCGAGTCGGGTATACGTAAGTATATCCCTATGTAAAAAAAGTAAAAACACGTCTTACGCAAGTTTTACAGAGAAGGAAATTACGCTAGGTCAGTAGCAATTCACAAATTCTACTCGTCTGTGCACAACACGAATGTGTTTCTTAAAGGTCATATCGCTAACAGTATAGCCATCGACGCCCAGGAGATTGTGCGACCGTTTTCGGGGATCATATCTTTTGATCAGAAAAGTGGCAGTGTATTCAAAATGTCAACAATGAATCCTGTTTTAATTTATTTATTGGGTATAATGAAAAAATAAATACCATTGCATTTATGGTCCGGTATTAATTGTTATTATTTTATAATATAAGTGTGTTAGGCGAGCTAACAGCCTGATAGTAGTGGCCATTGCAACCTTACAAAACAAATAAAACTCAGATGAATACAAATACGAGGGATACAAAAAATACGAGATATACAAATACATTAATGGGTCGACTCCACCGATTCCCAGCGCTCTCACAAAATTTCAGCGTAAAATAGCATCTTAAAAGCCTATACTACCTTAGCACAATTCTACATTCATTGTACATACTAACGGCTACTCAAGCCAAATTTTCTCGAATAAGTTGACCCCTCATCATACGGAAAGCCTATACAATGCGAGATCAGCTAATACCGGAATAACATCTTTATAATATCGCCAAAAATAGGTTCGTCCCGCAACAGATGCCGCAGCAGACTGATTTAATCATTGAACAAATTGAAAAGGATAGCGCTAATACCTACCGCGTGCAAAACAAGAGACAGAAAGAGAGTGTTCTCGCTTAGAATAAAATAACGCAAGTGCCAAATCGCATAATTGATAATTACGGGAAGACCATGTAGAAAAAAAATTCATCATGATTCGAGATAACAATATTATCTATTTAATAGGTTAAAAATCATCATTCAATTCTATAAGGTTTTAGGGATCTAGCTCAAAATAAATGCAAAACGAGGTATTTTCGTTTTTATTAATCGAGAATCTTTTATCGAATCGTGTTTACGGTTCAACAGATTTAAAGATTATAAGTCCAAACGGCAAATAAAAAATATTAATGCGTCCAAACGGCAAACTCTTAGGTCTTACAACAAATAACCAGATTATTAGAGGGTTATGTTGCGTTTTCTTAGGTTGCTTCTATAGCATGTGCACGTATATTAAAAAAAAATATAGAAGACGGGGAAAACGTGCATCCGGCTCACCTCATGGTAAGTGACTACAGCCGCCCATGAACAACCGCAACACCAGGGGAATTACAGGTGCGTTGCCGGCCTTTTAGAAAAGAGTAAGCTCTTTTCTTGAAAGTCCCTAAGTCGTATCGATCCGAAAAAGTCACCGGTGGTAAACAATTCTACAGAGAGGTTGTACAAGGAAGAAAACTCCTAATAAAATGCACAGTGGTAGACCACCAAGCATCCAGATGGTGAGCATGGTATCGTGAATATTGACGCGAGATGCGTTCGTGAAATTTGGTGGCTGGAACTAATCCGAACAAGTCCTCAGAGCATTTCCTATGGTAGATACGATAGAAAACGCAAAGGGATGCAACATCCCTACGCAGCGCAAGTGAATCGTGCCGATCAGAAAGAACTCGATCGTCGACGATTCGAATCGCTTTGCGCTGGATGTGTTCAAGTGGAAGGAGCTGATACTGGGGTGACCCGCCTCAGAGATGAGAACAGTTACTTTTTTTATTTTTTTTAGTAAAAGAATATTAACAATGCTATAAAAATTACTAATATTCCCCTTAACCACTCGTGGTAAGCTTAAATTGCTTGTGTTACGCGTGGTTCGCGCCAGTAGTCGAATGGCGGATTTGAACCCATGACCTTTTTGAGTTCGCGGTCCGCGCCCTGCCATTAGGCTACTGTCGCTTCGCGCAATAGTATTCCATGTGAGGCCGAACTGCGCTTTGTGAAGTTGCAAGCGATGTGCCGGCACGAAATACTGTCTCGCTCTACAGAGCACGCCAAGCTTTTTAGGGGCCAATTTGGCCTTACCCTATAAGTGACCACGAAACTGCACACTATTTGATATGTCGACGCCAAGAATTCCGAAGCTAGCTAAGACAACAATAGGAATTCTTTCAAACTAAGGGGTTCTTTTTAGCAATTAACGCGCAATCTTGCGTCTTCTGGGGATTGAACTGGACTAGATTTAGTCGCCCCCATTCCGAGACTTTGTTCAGCAAAGACTCGACTTCATGTACAAGTTTGTCCCGGTAGTCGGCGACGATTTCCTGAGAAATATTGTCACGGCCGGTATATGATGCATCACCAATGCTATATGTGCTATAGTCTGCATAGCAATGAATGTTACCAGTTTGTAACACATTTATATGCAGAAGAAACAGCGTTGCACGCAGTCTTGTGAAATACCAGCGTTAATAGGCTTGTTATCAGAACATGCACCGGCTACTACGACCTTGATGCTCCGATTACCAAGAAAACTAGTGATCCACTCGCACAATTTTTTGGGAAGCCCATAGGTAGGGAGCTTCAAAAGAAGCGCTTCGTGCCAGACCAGATCCAAGGCCTTCGCTATGTGCAAACTAACGGCCAATGCCTCCCCTTGGCCTCTACCGCCTCCGCCCTTCTATGATTAAAGTAGACCAAAAGATCACCAGAGAAACCGTATTAGTTGTCACTGATCAGCTGGTGATTATTTTTGAGAACAAAGAGGTGAAACCATGGCGATAGGCGGTAGTTGGACGGATCCCACCGTTCACCATTTTTAGGGATCATGTGGACCAAAGCTGTCTTCCAAGAATTCGAAACTACGCCTTGGGAGTAGAAGTATCCGAAAAGACGCGTTAAAACCGGTGTCAATTGTCTTCAGCACTCCATCAGGCCCACTCGACTGGCTGACGTCTGGGGAGTAGAGTGCTTTGCGAATCGAGTGCTGTGTAAACCGCACATCCAGCATGGAACACTCACACCGCGGGATAGTCGGCGGTGTATTCCCCCCGAATCGAGTTGGACGCAAAGAGAGAGTCAGATTAGCTTTCTCCTTTGCGGCATGTGCCAGTGAGTCGTCCTCTCTGTGCAGTGGTGGAAGAGGTGACTGACAGAAGTTCATTTGGATAGCCTTAACCATAGACCTGAATGCACGAATTTCCGAAGAAAGGCTAACTAGTTTCTCGCCAACTCTGCCAATGTGGTCAGACCTTGCCTTGGCAATGACTCTTTTGAATGACCTGGGGGCGGAATTATACTTATTTTTAAGAGCGCTAGTGTTTATATCCCGAGACGTTGATGCGTCAGACCAGGCCCGGTAGCCCTTCTGCTTATAGCGTGATGCTATTTTAGAGGAGCGACCAAACCATGGCCGGGATCTGCCTGCGATGGTCACCACTGAAGACGGAATAAAAAGTTCCGTACCCTGAAGTACCATATCAGCGACAAAACCAGCAACAACGCTGGAATCGTCCGACGATAAGAAAGGCGTCCCCAAGGGTAGGATGCAAAAAAAGACCGCATCCAATCCCAATCGGCCGACATATAGGACAACCAGGAACCTAACAGGGATGGTATACGATATTCCACATCTTGAATCCGCGTAGGGGAAGTAATTAGTTGTGTCAGACCATATACCAAAGCAAAGTCATAAACAAACCTATCCGCATGATCGGTTAAACGTGAACCGAGCCATTCAGCGTGGTGGGCGTTAAAATTGCCAAGGATCACGTAGCCATTTGGACGTAGTCGATAAGTAGGTCTGTTTAGGTATTACCGCTGTGGGACATATAGAGGCACCCGTAGACGCAAGAATGATCGTCGCTGTCTACGGTAAGCCATAGGATGGGTACAGGACGGGGCGGCCTGAGCACCCACGCTCAGGAAGAGTAGAATAACTTGGTTGTGGATGCACAGCAAAAGGTCCTCCGTCACTAGGGGTGCTGGTACCCTCCTAGGGTAGTTTTTCACTTAATTGCGCTACCACTTTAAAGAGGGCGGGGGGTGAAACTGGGCCTCCAGCCACCTGCACTCACCAATCAAAACGCAGAAATCTCTACTTCACGCTGATATTCTGTGCGGTCTAAATCCAACTTATCAAAGTCGGGTGTAACTTTTATTAAAATTGTAATTTTTAACTCTTTCAATTAAAAAGTTTATCAAATAATAACGTTTTATTTTCATTCTCTTGTGAGTGGAATAAGCAATATCAAAGTTTCAAGGTAAGAACTAAAATATCGTCTAAAGATTTACAATGAAACTTCATTCCCTATTTTTCAACTCTTAGCGGTGGAATTTTTTCTTCAGTTTTAAATTAAATTACCCTTCAGCCTATTTGTTCTAGTAAGAAACGTTTTATTCTTTTCTGAAGTTTCGGAGATACCGATAAACAAAGCATATTAACTCTTATTTTTTAAAGGCTATAAAAAGTATTCTGAACAAAGTTTTGATTTATAAACGAACACACAGACCTAGCATACTGAAGTAGCAAACAAGTGAACAGTGAATCAGCGATAAATTCATTTTAAATGAAGTTGCCACTTAAAAATGGGCACGATAAACAGAAAGCTCTCTAATTGGACAGTGGAGAACTCGTTGTTTTTTGTTTCGAAATCATTAACATAACTGTACGAAATAAAGATATGTTAAGATTATGTTTTGCATTCATATGTCAGGTAATATTTCCACCTACCTATATATTTTGTTGACTTTCGAAGTTTGTTAAGATGGTTGAGTGAATTTGAATATACTAGCAACGACAAATTGTTAAACAAGCCTTTGTATTTTCTAACCGTAACATTTGAAATGGTAATTTTCATTTTCGCATTCCATACTGCAATTAAGACAGACGACTTGCAGAAAGAACGTAATAGATTGTACTTATGCAAATGTTTGAAAGTCCACAAAATCGAAAGCGGCGCATCGGACCTAGATTAACTTTTTAAATTATTTTAAGCCAGTTCTATTTTAAACTACTACTATGTTCAGCGACATTAAAGTAACGAACAAAAGCCTATCAGTCAGCGCCTGAACACGGTCACGAGCGTATGTGTGGGCAGTGCCTTACGCTACGAATATGTCGTCTTCAAAAAGAGTAAAATGTCCAAGCTATAATATAGTCTTTTGTAAAGTGTTAGCATTTATCCAAAATAAATTGGGCGTTATGGATGAAGAGAGCCTCATCCGCATATGTGAAAGTGCCTTTAGTGTCGAAGATATTGAAATAGCAAAATCGCTACTTTTTGAATGGCTACAGAAAACCATTAAAACCAGAAAACGTAAGGGTAAAACCCAGCGGAATCTGGATGATATTATAACTTTGTTTAAAGCGAGTGACCCTGAAAAAATACCAATTTTTGTGGCGAAAGATTTGGAGAAATTACCGCCGGTCACATTTGATCATGTAGATGTTACCACGTTGCTCATAAAATCGTAATATTATAAGATACTATTACAAATATTCAACAAAACGTTGTGACAAAACAAGATTAAAGGATTGTGTATCAGAATGTCTTCAGTCATCTGCTGTTAAAAACAAGTGAAACAAAAACTTAATATGCGGAAGGTGTTTAACAAATTAATCGCTACTGGACAGTGGACCGATGGCACTCTCATTGTACGGTAATGAATCGCCTACGAAAGAGGACAACAATGTATGCTCATCTTACTCACACAAAATTGATAATGAACCCGATGCGCGTGCATCTATTCGTAAAAATAAACAAAATACTAGTTTTGAAAGAGGAGGAGATATTGCCGCAAGCAAAGCAGGTGTGCAAAAGGGACAACTGACGTAAATGTCTTTACCAGTAGCACCCGGCCGGCTCCGATCATGTTTAATAAGTCATGTAGTAGTGTGGAGCTTATAAGTACTATGGAAAAAAATATATACGAACTCTGATAATACTTTGGCGCAAAAGCTATCTTTTGCAGAAACGACTAAAGCTGGCAATAAGTGGAAAGAAACAAATAAAGATGAAGAGTGGATTTTACTAGGAACAGAAAAAAAGGTTAAGAAACAGGTTTATAACAAAAAGTGGGAATGCTGTTGCAGAGTTAAATGGTAGTATAAAATTTAAGGCGGCGGAGGCCAAAATCCCCCTATTTATCTCAAACATGCAAAAAGAGGTGTCTGAACAGAATATTATTGACTATATTCATAAAAAGACGGGAGAAAACGTTTCTTTAGTAAAGATAAATATGAAAATACAAAGAAATTACAATGCATACAAAGTCTTTGTTCCTAAATACAAAATAGACGTGTTTTTAGACGATAGATTATGGCCCCATGGAATCGGCTTTAGGCGATTTATTAACTTTAGAGGAAGAAGAGAAAAAATAGAGGAATCGGATTTTGTGGCTAGTAAAAATATAGATAAATAGATAGATAGATATTACACATATAAATACAATTTTAAGGTATATATACAATGTAATGGATAGCGATAATAAAAGTTATTCTCGATTAATAAGTTTTAACTGCAAATCCATCAAGAGGTCTTTCGAAGGCGTTAGGGAATTATGTCGCTCAGCCGACGTAATAGCCTTACAGGAGACCTGGCTTCTGCCACACGAGTTGCCTTTACTGAGCACAATTGACAGTGATTTTGGTGCTACGGGAACGTCGGCAATCAACACCTCTGCTGGACTACTAACTGGTAGACCGTACGGTGGTGTTGCGTTGTTATGGAGGAAAAGTGTGTTTCAAACGGTATCCGTGATAAATTGTGATAATGTTCGGACAGCGGCGATTAAAATAACTGTGAGTAATAGATCCGTAGTAATTTTTAGCGTCTACATGCCAACAAACTGCAATGAAAATTTGTGTATATTTACAGAATGCCTTAGTTTAATAAAATCTATTATTGAAGTGGAAGAGAATTGTGGTGTGGAGGCATTTTATTTACTTGGAGACTTTAATGCGCATCCAAAGGAAATATTTTATAATGAATTAATTAATTTCTGTAATGATTACACGTGGTACTGCGCGGACGTTGATATGTTAGGGCTTCAGTCTAACACTTATACGTTTCGTAGTGATGCACATGGGTGTGAGAGATGGTTAGACCACTGTATAGTCACTCAATCTGCACGGACAACGATAAATAAAGTGTCGGTGAAACATGACGTATATTGGTCGGACCACTCTCCGCTCATAATTGAATGTGACCTATACAAATTAAATCAGAAAGTTGAAATTGATGTTCCTATTGGAGAGTCCAAAAAATGTATAATATGGGGAGATAGGCAGTTGGAACAGATAAATAAATATCGTGAATTGTGTCATTCTAAACTAAAGAATATCGAATTTCCGCTAGAGTTAGACCAATGCTGTGATTACTCATGTAGTAATAAAAGTCATTACTTAATATTAGACAAATTGTATAGGGAGATTGTTAGTATTCTGTCAGAATCAGCTTCGCAGACCTATGTTAAAAGAAAATGTAAAAGAGATAAAGGTTATGTCACTGGGTGGAATAAATACGTTGCTGGCGCGCACAGGGAGGCTAGACTTAAATTTCAGATGTGGTTATTGGCAGGTAAACCAAAAATCGGCAATATTTATAATGAAATGTTAGAAACGCGTAAAAAATTTAAATCAAAGTTAAAATGGTGCCAAGACAGGCAAGAGCAATTACAAATGGATGTACTTGCTTCAAATCATTCGGCTAAAAATTTCAAAAATTTCTGGAAGAACACCAATAAATTGAATGTAAAACCTACGCTTCCTATGAGTGTCGGCGGCGCCCACGACCATAAGATGATTGCCAATTTATTCAGCGAGCATTTTAGTATTCAGTCGTCCTCGGATCCAGTTTCGTGAAGTGTAAATGATGCTGCGACCATTGTAACGAAGCGTAAGGTGTCCTTCTCAGTAACGCATGTATCGATAGTTATAAAAAACATGAAGAGGGGCAAATGGCCCGGTCACGATGGTCTCAGCATTGAACATTTAAAGTATGCTGGGGTGCACCTACCGCGCGTACTCGCGATGTTCTTTAATTTATGTCTATGTCACTCTTACCTACCTGAGGCTTTAATGCGCACTATTGTGGTACCGATCCTTAAAAATAATGCTACTGGTATTCTGTGGAAGCGTCTCTTTTTTACAGACTAAGTGTAACAAACGAGCACACAGTCCAACTGATAGTAAGCGGATTTTGTGCCCCATAGACATTAACATTTATCCTCGTTTCAAAATGCTAATCAATATGCGTTGTCACCCCTGAGGACTACGATTGAATGCCTAGTTTTCAGTAAAAAAGGTCTCCGGTTCCCTAAATTACCGCTTCTTTTAATGCCTCTTCCCCGTCGAACCAAACTTTTATAGAATGTGGATGACAAACGAGTGGTCTTCACCCAACAGATTGGAATTTTCTAATTATCAGCTATGCAGATTGTGCAAGTTCAAGTAGCCATCTTTTTTGAGCTTCACCATTCATCGCTCTGTTATACCCCATCAATGTTAGGAGATCGGTTAACGCACCTCTTTCACGCTGCTGCGTCAGCAACATAATAGCTTCCGTAATAATTTGTCCCGTATAATAGCTCCATAAAATCTTATTAAAAATTGCGGATCTTCCTCGATCTTCCCTAGTATTTGTCGGCAAAAGTATACTCTTGGATTGTTATCACTTGGTTGGAGAGACTGCACACGTGTAATGTGGTATGGGTGAAATTTATATTTTTGTCGTGCACGGTCGATTATCCATTTTTTTATTTATAATTATTACATACGAATAACTATTAAATATATTGATTCTCGTAACGTATGTTATCGTTAATAGGTTCACGAACAAGCATACTTTAACGAGCTGATTAAATGAAATAGATATTTATTTCCTTAAAAAATATTGGTTGATCTTGCAGGCCATCCCTGGAACTTCCCGCTAATTTGAAATGCAAAGCGCTCCAAATTTCTACAAATTATGACGTTGAATATGAAATATCGGAGTAATTTAATATAAATCATAAGTTTTTATTTGTGTGATTTGTCAAAATCTACCGGTCCGCATTAGTCAAAATTCATAGGAAATCTAAGTTGTATGAAGCACTTTGGAAATCCGCTTAGTTCATTTCAATCGGTCAAGCCGTTCAGAAGTTATAAGAGGTTTACGTACATCCACACACACGCACACACATACACATACAGACACCATCGAAAAATTGTCAGGCTGGCTTCCTGTGACCTTAAAACATCAAGACTTGATGAAAACTCGATTTTCGAAAAACAGGGTAAAAACAAAAACTTCCCGATTTTTGAAAATTTTCAATTTCCTTAGCGGGAAGTTAAAAAGAACTGAACGATTTTAAATGATAGTGGAGTTGTTTTATAGCTTAAAAATCAATCTTTCACAATAATGTGTACTTTATTTACGTTACTCAAGTCATCTTGGAAAAATGTTTCCACTTCGTAAATTTTATAGGGGTGAGTCGATTCAGTTGCTTACAAGTATATTTGGTTGTTGGAAAATTGTCTAAATTTCAGTGCTGTAGCCGGAATAGCTGAACAATTAACCGAAACCCAAATTATGAGCGTCTGGTGCATGATCATTTTCTACAGAAATACTTTTCAACGTTATTACTATCCCGTAAACGTGATGAAAAGCATACTATTTCTTTTGCATCAACAGCGATCGTCTCTTACCCAAAAATAAAGTACATAATATCGTAATGTAGTAGCTGACACATACCACCACACTCTAAAGTGGTTTGATCTAAATAATTACCTAGAAGAAGCAACACGTCTCATTTGACACCTTCCAACAATGCAATATGCACTCGTAAGACATTTCTACCGTGTTGTGGCGGCGTAAGAATATCCGCTATCCCATAATAACAACCCGTGGGGTGTCGTAACAGTCGGCAGAGTGAAACCAATCAGGGGATAGATACGCAGTAGCGTCTTCTTAACAACGATTATAAATAAAAAACCGCGGTAGCGTGGCAATTATGGCAAATATTCCCTCTATGAGGGAGGCCAATTCGCAGCAGTGGACTTGAATGGACTGTAACGGTAAGATACATCTAAATAATTAAAAATACGAAAGAAGTAACAAAATCTTTAATATCCTTTGAGCTAACACACAGATGCCCGGCGTGCAATCCGCAAGCACACGATACTAACGTTAAACATAGATAAAACCTGATAAAACAATGGCTTCTTCCAACCGACCTTCTGTTCCTTTTCGTTTTAATAAAAACGAGAGCTCGGGATAATCGTCTTACGCCCCTTTCGTAGGACACGGGCCCATTAATGTACAAAAGGAAAGTACACAAAGGATTCCCTAATATTTGTGATAATATGATGTCTAAGTATTTTGTTGCCATTATAGGACCATTCATCATTGTTTCAGAGGCTTCTTAACGTTCTACATGTCGGAAAATATCACAGTTTTATCACTACTTACTACAGAAACACACTGTCTTCCTCACTACCTAGTCAGAAAATTTTGAAGTGAAAACTTCTTTAGCGGCGTTGTACACTTTTTTAATAATAATAATAATAATTTTATTTCAGACCATGGTCCATATATTGTTAGTAACGTTATTAGTAACAATATTGGCTTAAATCTATGTTAGTATTGTAAGTAATTACACATTATTTTAATCCTATGACTACGCCCACCCAGTGATTCTGTATGGGACAGTCATATCTTACAGATATCGCTCTCAGGATGCCGTTATTACTGTTTCGTAAGCGTTGCAAGAGTGAGGCTGTTTTCTTCCGAATGATCGCTGAAAAAGTGTCGGTACGCGCTTGTACAAACATACCTGATGCACTGCAATGCCACGGCAGCCGCAACAACATCCTGAAAGCGTTATTACACTGTACGCGCAGAGTATTGTAAGCTCGACGCGTATATGTCAACCACAGGGCACTAGAGTAAAATGATTGACAAAACGCTTTGAATAGCGTTATTTTATCTGTATTTGTACATCTAGTGAACCTGCGAGCAAGCATATTGGCTCTCACTGTCCACGCTCTGCGCTCCCTTTCTATGTCCTCATCATCCCGGAGGTCTGCTGTCACAATGTGTCCCAAATATTTAAAACTATCCACCAGCTTTACAGGCACCCCATCGAGAGCTACTGGAGGCACACAGGAGGGCTGATGTTTGCCTGCTTTAAACACAAGAAGTTGGCTTTTGTTAGCGTTGTATTTAAGCCCGTGTGCTTCCGCATATGTCTCACATATTGACAATAAAGTCATCAGTGCGTTAATTGAGGGACTCAGCAGCACCATGTCGTTAGCATAGCTTATATTATTGAAGCAGATATCGTCAATATGACAGCCAACATGAGTACTACTGAGTCGCTCAATAAGCTGATTGACATACAGATTAAACAATAGATGCGAGCTTAAACCCCCCTGTCATACACCACACCACATTGCATTCTATATTCGTTCGAAAGCGTACCGGCCCATCTCACTTGATTTTTCTGGTTTGAATACCAGAATTTGAGGCGAGAGATGCACTCCATCGGCACACCCGCACACCCCAACTTCTCCCACAAGCGGTCATAAATTACGCGATCAAAGGCTTTTGACATGTCGAGGAAGCAAGCGAATAATGGAGTTCTTCTCTTCTTATAATAGTTTACTGTATATTTCAAGCTCAGTATAGCACTCCCGGTAGATAATCCAGCTCTAAACCTGAACTGGGCATCGTTCAGGTTCACATGTTTTTCGAGATCGCTATTCAACAGACTGTCAAGCAACTTAGCTGTTGTTGTAGCAAGTGAGATAGGCTGATAGTTATTTTTATCAGAAGTGTCACCAGTCTTATTTTTAAGGATCGGTACCACAATAGTACGCATTAAATCCTCAGGTAAGTAAGAGTGACATAGACATAAATTAAAGAACATCGCGAGTACGCGCGGTAGGTGCACCCCAGCATACTTAAAATGTTCAATGCTGAGACCATCGTGACCGGGCGATTTGCCCCTCTTCGTGTTTTTTATAACTATCGATACATGCTTTGCTGAGAAGGACACCTTACGTTCCGTTACAATGGTCGCAGCATCATTTACACTACACGAAACTGGATCCGAGGACGACTGAATACTAAAATGCTCGGTGAATAAATTGGCAATCATCTTATGATCGTGGCCGCCGCCGACACTCACAGGAAGCGTAGTACTATAATAATAAGATTTGATATAAGAATTCCTTCAGTCCCTTTTATAAGAATACCTTCGAGTATTTGTTATAAGAATTCCTTTTATTAACTCTTTTAAGTTTAGTGTTTATAAGATTTTACCATTATCTACACAACATGATAAGCATAATTTACAAACTTCTGTTTTCATTCATCCTTCCAAGTTGTTTGTAGCCCTTACGGATGACAGATTTAATTACGCATTGTTTGATAGATTAAGTGAATGTAAAAACGTTAACAATAAGCATATGGTATGTTTATCACCTTCTTTTATCCACAATCAATAATCCAACCTGTGAAACTCAACTCTTGACTGAAGTAATTATGTCGCTTCCAGGTTCCAGATTCCATGCGATTCTAAAATAATATACGACAAAAACTTAGTGATGGACGATTTATTTATGTTTAGTCTAAACCAAACAAATTGACTATAAAATGTACAAATGATAATAAGATTTCGGATTATACCGTACGAGGCACTGGAATATCATCTTTAAAAAATGATTGCGTTGCATGTTACCAAACATTGCAATTTCACCCATCGCATAATCGTAAGCTTGCCTAGCCAATTATTAGTCGATTTTAACATAGTTGAAGATGATTGTTGCAAATACAATTTATTAAACCACAGTTCTAATGTTCTAACTCCAATTACGCTAACAGATATTGATTTGGAATGGTTAAAATTAGCGTCATATAAATTAGATAGTTTAAAGAATCAAATTCATCAAGCCGAGAATCAGCCCATATTGCTAATTACGGGCATTATTATTCAACGATTACTTATATATATATGCCAGTATTCTTAGTTATATACTGTATAAGATATATAATAAATGCTTTCTAAATTGTTGTAAAAGTACATCTTGTTGCATCGAAATATATAATCAGTGTTATTTTTTTTTATAGGATAGGGTGACAAACGAGCACACAGCCCACCTGATGGTAAGTGGTTGCTGTGGCCTATAGTCATCTACATCTATCCTCAATTACGAATTAAAATGCAGATGCG
>DWHP01001711.1:0-15543 GCA_018247895.1 Parnassius honrathi | reverse complement strand
TAAATACTAAATATTAAGAGCTAGGCGTTCAATGAGTGAGAAAAAAACAATTTTAAGGTTAACAATAGATATTAAAGAATAAAATTTTGTAAAAAATGAAAAGATATAGCTTCACATCTGCAGCCGCAAGAAGATTTATACATTATATGGCTTTACGAATTCAATTATATTCGATCGTACTTATTAAATATAATTTATCGCTTAAAGAATTTGACGACATGCGTGCGTTTAAATCTCGATTTAACGTTAAAGTAACAGCCTATATACGTCCCACAACTGGGCACAGGCCTCCTCCTTTCTCTGAGAGGGGTTTAGGGCAAGGAACACGAGCTGCCCAAATACGTGTTGGCAAACTTCACATATCTTCAAAAAATAGTTTTTTCTTATTTATCAGACGTGCCGGTTTCCCGACGATGTTTTCCTTCGCCGCCAAGCACGTGATAAATCAGCACTTAAAATTGCAATTAACAAATTTCGTTGTTGCCGGCAGGGATCGAACCCGGGTTGTTTGCGTACTGTAAAATTTGCAGCGAGCGCTTAGGCCCTGTGCTACCACGACTTATCATCTCAATCTCGATATAGATGTGTGAAATTATTTTTGTTGTTAAATAGTCGTTTTTCGTATTTTACTGTGAAATTGCGATTTTAAACCAGTTCAAAATATTTTGGCAGGCGCATAATGTCTATGAGAGTTAAATTCAAGCTTAGGGTTCATTAAACCTTACTTACAACTGTACAGTAAGTTATTGTGTGAGACATCGACGAGGATGGTTAATACTCGTATGATGTACGTGATTAATTACAAAGATTAACTCGAACTACACTAACTAAAGTACGACTTCCCTTAAGATAATACAAGTTCGTTAAATAATATGACTTAATAAACACTTACGCTTCTAAACTAATTATTTAAGAGTTATCATATACTAATTAAATCAAAACAAAAACTAAATGTATTTTTTGCGGCTTTAGCAGGTGTCTCGGTCTTAGCATGCATGTCTTTATTAGATAAAATAAAACTGCTCAAAACAAAACGTCAATGTGGTTTAACGTGCTATTTTTACAGAAATCTATTAGAACATACTTATTTTAGCGGCTCGGTATCGCAGTGCTTAAGCGCTGCAGAGACCTGGGTTCAAATCCTATATGTAACAAGTGTGTATTTACGTAGTTTTGATAATTGTTTGGTCTACACTAAAGTAAAACGTCTCAATGATACAAGATATAGTCCCGCCATGGGAGAAACGATGTTCATACCTAAAATAATAATAACAAATCTATTAATTAAACTTGTTAATTTTGTGACCAAGGATTCCCTTTTAGATATATTTAAATTATAAAAGAAGGTTTTAAACAACCCGTATTGAAGCATTGAACATATAAAGCTTAATTAATTCCCGAATAAGGAAGAGAAATTTCTGCTTGGCTGTTAGACATTTATATAATGACCTTAATTTTCACGGTAATTGTTATTTATAAGTAACAGGCTTAGATATGTCCTACAACTGGGCAAAGGTCTCCTAACATTTCTAAGTGAAAAAATGAAAAACAGAAAAGTACGCCACACCGTACCATAGCGCGTGTTGCCAAACTTCACATATCAACCAAATGTTTTGAATTTCCTTTGAAGTTTCTTTTATGTTGTTTTCTTCACTGCCAAGCATTGGTAAATTCGCGTGTAAAATTGGAATTAGGGATTTCCATGGTTCGTTGAGGATTAAATTCGGGATGCTGGCGTACTATTTAATAACGCGAACGCTCAGCCTTGAAAATATCACCGGCATTCACTTAGCGGATGATTTTTTCAAAACTACCCCCGTTGTTCCTGTATCGTGAAGGTGGTTTATATGCACAAATACACATGGGTAAATACACAAACCCGATACAATTATTTGTACGTCGTATGACTGAAAGTTTCGTGCCGAAATTGAACCTGCGACAAGTAGCACCGTAGCTTAATATCTAAAACCTACCCCTATGAAAAATAATGCTTAATCAAACTACAAACTAATTACATATTGCTAGATTTCCGGAAATAAGATTTTTGAGAAATTTATTAATTTTAAGCTGCATACAACGCAAATGGTGACTAAAAATAATTCAAATAACATTTGAAGAAATCGTTTAATTATGTAGATTGCTTTTCAGCTTTACTACTTTCCAAAAAATCTTAATTCAGCCATCGTACCAAAAAGCCGTTAAAGGATACAGTTAAATGTAAATTAAAGAATTCACTTCTTAGGCCACCTCTACTTTAGAATACAAAAATGAGGATTTAAATACAGTGCCGCAGCTGTGAAATAGGAATGCGATTATTCTAGAACCTGCTTATGAATTAGGTTGAATAAAAACATAAAAACAGTAAGCGTTTTCGTAAGATAACAAATATATCGTGAAACATTAGAGCTATCTCCATTAATAAAAACTGAGTAAGCTTTAGATGTATGCAGTGTTACGAGTTCTGATTCATAATTTTAGTTATTTGTATTCTACTATATTTAATTTTTCACATAAAACATATTACATTGCAAAGTATATAATGATTAAAATAATGAGGAAACACAGTCAAGCAAACGTTTGACATTTATTTCCTAGCGTAATAATATTCAAACCTACAAAAACATATTTAATTCCAAATAAAACCGTATAATATTTAAAAAACCAACAAACTTAACATGGACTCTAAGGCTCTAACAGTCCCGCTTTATCTATGCAAACAGCAGACTACTTCGTAAACGAGTTCCTAGAAATTCCAGAACGTGATACTTTCGCAATTATATCGATTATATAATGCCTTTAACTTGAAGGAGGAAATCATGTGCATATCTGAAAACACGAGCGGAATAATTAGAAAAATGTATACCTTAAGTTACAGCTTACTATTTAACCTATTATAATTAAAGATACAATCATGTGTTAACTGCGTAATTAACTTTTTTTCTTTTTATACAGGTCGGACGCTGCCCGCCAGCGGTTGCGTAGCTCACAGGTCAGTCACCTCAGCACCTTACTCTTTTGCGATCGGAATTTGTGAATCTTCAGAAATAACACGTCATTACGTCTTATTAGCCGTAAAGGAAGCACTTAAACCAAATTGTACGGAAAATAACACGTTCTCGTCACGCGCTGGGAGAATAGGTCTAAAATCCATTATTGAAAAGGAGAGATTGTTCTAGTTGGAGATATCTCTTTAATTGAAATGGTATAAGCAATAATGCAGTGGCATTAGTATTAGGCGTTGCCGTTACGACAGAAAAAAAAACTTTAAATCATACGTATATATGTATAGCGATGCTCGCTCGGCGTCACAAAAATTAAAACATTTGATGTACTGAGCTGAGTGCTCAATAAAATAAATTAAATAAGAAAAAGTACTGTCACTTCTTTCGGTCATACGTGTATAAAAAAAATTTTTCTTAGTGACGTTTACAAGTGACGGAGATGTTTAAAGCGAACATTTAGATATTTTTCCTTAAAGTAATACTAATCCACCAAAAATCGTTAGTTCTCGTTCGGAGAAATATTTAATGAATTGTTTTTAAATGTGTTTATGCAAAATATCATTAAATACGAAGAAAAAGTCATCCGAATATAATTCATAAGCATTTTTTATCAAAATCTAACAATGTAAGCTCCAAAGTGCCAGAAATCTGGTGCTAATTTTTTTATTGCCACGCTTGACACTGGATCGTCCATCCAGTGTCAAGTGTGGCGATAAGACAAATTCAGTGTACAATAGGATAGACCTATATCTAGCAACGGGATTTTACGTGGTGATGATGAAGAAAAAGAATATATGATGGTTTCATCACATTCGGGTGACTTATATGCCTAGAATTCCTTTACTTTTGACAGACCTAAGTTATCAGATTTCGTCCTGCCACAGCAAATATGCAGTAATTTCTGAACTTAAATCCGATATTGTAAGATGTTCTTAACCTAACCTGTAGCAACAAGGCGTTTATAACTTGTCCTTATAGCGGTTACATATCGCTATGAGAACGCTCTGTAAGATCTGAGATCACGATGGACTCCATTGTTCTTTCTGATACCGATTTGATCACCAAAGGAACATATTGTTTCCCGATCGTATTGCAATAATCAGACGGCGATTCCCATCTTAATAGATTTATGTTAATTTAGCGGACGCACTGTATAGATTAGTTTAAAGTCACACAGGAGGTATTATACAGGAAATGTCCGCGCAATATTCCCCTCGAGGCATAGAGAATGCATCGGGAAGCAATCATTGTGCGTATTATAGAACAAGGAAGGGGCGGTCATTAAATCTGCCAAAGGCACTTTAATTGACAATGCATAGCAAGCGGTCGAGATTCGTAGAGCGATTATATATCCCTTTAAATCTAATTAATATAAATGCGATATTGTGCTTCAAATTACAATTGTCACACTAATTTTACATACAACAAAATACTCGTTTCGCATTAGTCGAACCCGCAGCCCGCAGCGCTGCGCTACCGAGGCATCAAAATCTATAACTATATATATGAGACTTAAAAAATTTAGTTTTGTCATCTGGGATCGAAATGGGTCGCTCGCGTACTATAAAATTTAAGGCTAGATTTTAGCCCCTGAGCTACCATTTCATTTCTAGTTAATTATTATAAAAATAACTTGAACTTTGTTTGTACGCTATTAGTAGTAATTGAAATCATAGTACAGTGCTACTTCATAAAGACTGATCACTTCGTTGGATTATGTATTACTTTGTGGCGGGTACACGACAGCAGAACTATGGGCGCGTAATAATCGGTTAGTTGATTGCCCTATATGTTTAAGAATTGTGGTCTTAACGACTATCTCAACTAACATTAGTGAGAGTACGAGTAATTACACATGAAATAGGATTGTTGAGAATGCCACACATTCTATCTCAAGAGTCGTTTAAAATATCAATTTGCTAGATTTATGGTTTACCACAAGAATAATGACAAGCTCAGATCTAACGTGCTTGCGCGCTTTTCAAGTTCGCAATACTCCTCTGACCGTGCTTATGTACGTTTAATTTAGCAGTAGCATTAAATGTGTTTTAAAATTAATTTGACAAAGATTGTATAGATAAAGTTTATTTACATGCCCATTGTAAGATTAAAAAAATAACACTTTAGGAATGTACGTTCATAAATTGTTAGTGCAACGTAACGTACGTGTATACGTCCGTACGTATATATCGTAAAGTGCAGACGCGTTTTTCGACACGATACGGCTAATGACATAATGTGGTCGAAATTAGTGGCCACAATTAATATACAAAAGTACTTAATACGATGCTGATCATGACGTCCCGGGTTTGAATCCCAGGTCGCGCCAAAATAAGTTATTAGGTTTTTCTATCAAGAAATTCTCAGTAGCAGCCCGGATTCAGAAAGTTCGCTGTTTCACTGCCGCACCACGGATAGCTCGTAGAGACGTTGGACCTGCGACTGGTCTCTCTCCGGTCGTGTCTCATTACCGTCCCATCGGACTATGAGGGAATTAATAGTGCACGCGCGTACTGTAATCCTGTTCTGCATAGATGCCAGTCTACGTCGAGACTGGTCGTCGTGACCGGAATTGGGTCTGGAGGACATTATTATTATTCAATATGATACGTCTGATGACGTCAAAATAGTCAAATGCCATTTGATTATTTTGACGTCATATATATAGATTTGTTGTTTGTTTTTTCTTTATTGGTCGATACATCAGCAATGCAACATACTGTGGTCTGCGGGACTAAAACAAAAAAAGAACTATAACAATATACTTTATTATTTGACGCGAGTTGACAACAATATGATACGTTCAGGATATATTGCCTCGCGACACCAAAAAAATGTCGATAAATCCATTGATGTACGCGGCAGCGACATCGGTAAGACCTCAAATAGATGTTACCTTACTGTGTAGTAACGACAAATTATAAAAGCGCACTACGGCCATCACTTAAAATGCTGCAGCGGCGACCGATGTGTTACGTTGCATGTGAAGTTGTGACACGCTGTCACTCGTTTGCAGGAACTGTGAGAACATAATTGGCTAGTCGCTGTAAGCCCTCGATCCGAAAGTAAGATAAACGTCGTGGATACGGAGGCGGCGATGTCAACTGTCCGTCTAGTGTTATTATCGTGCGACATCTTTGAGTCGAGGTCGGTTTTTCTACGCGTGCGCTGTGCGGTGGGCGATAATGGCGTCCGTCCAAACGGGATTCACGCGCCGACATCGTTTCGCGTCTCATCGTGCGGCCGCAATACATCGCTCCACTTAAATTACGTGCGAGCTTGTTCCGGTAAACTATCAAGATACCTACAACGTAAAAACTGTTGTAGTCTGGCACCTGACCAGCCGGAATTTCTGGAATGGGTCAAGTTCTTATCTTGCAACGTATGCACTTTTATTTCTGTGTTTCGAATTAATATGTAAACATATTTCAGAGTCGAATATGTTTTAATAAAAGATCAGTTGTTATGTGATTTTATATTAAGTTGACTTAAAACTAAATGACAAATGTAATACATACTCTTATTCTGTCCATACGATAGCAGTACATCGAAGGCGCAAAGAAGTGTAAATGTGCAGTACGTAAAAACAAAACAAAAAAATCGTGGATAAATTTTAAACAAAATAAAGGTCAAACCTGAACAGTTGAACGTCGTTACTTCACATAATATATTGGTTTTTATAAAACTAGAAAAATTTGAATAAAACTAATAGATTGCTTAAAAAAATAATCACAAAAGAATACAGTTAAAAGAACTCTCAAGTGTATTGGAAGCATTTCCGCAACTCAAAACTCAAATAAATTTTAATGTCACAATACTCTTAAGTAAAGAAATATACTTATAGCTTTACGAGTATAATATGTTCCGTTACTATGATAATAATCATTTAATTTACGGTTCGACGGTACACGCTTCTGCTGATCCTTCTTTATTAAATTAATTATTATTAATTTTGAAACAAAAAAGAAAACATTGAAAGGTTTTGTTTATAAATGTTTAGCACCTAAATTTTATTGGACTATGCTTGAAAGATTCCGACTGATTGACATTTGACTTGATAACAAAGCAGTAATAAATTGATACTAATGTAAATGAGAAGTTTTTACACAGTAACGGTTCATTCTATTAATTTCGACCTACATATCGTGTTAATTTATGTTATTTCACTTTGAGCGTTTAAGTTTCGTTAAAGTAAGATCGGAAGTTGATTAATCTTCTATATAATAAACACAACCTGTTAAAGTGCAGATGCAATTAGGTCATGCGACAGTCGGTCGCGGATCGAAAGTGATTGTTCAGTTCACGAAAGGCTTCAAGTGTGAACGTGCGTTGATCGCTGCAAGCCGGAAGAGCCACCTCACAGTACCGTTATAACATTAGTGTTTTTGCATCTGCCATCAGTGGGACAGGAGCGAGCTGGCGCTCCCGTGCATCGGGAAACCAATCAATTACATATTAGTTTAATGTGATGAAGAATGCAAAGAAAATGTGCATCCGTGATAGCGACTTCGTCTTTGGAAATCTGGTTTGATACTAGCTTTGATTTCACCGTCACAAGTCTTTGTATTTATTGTTGTATATAAGCACCGGTATCATAGTCAAGGCAGTTATCTAAAATAAAATTATGGATATGTTTGCTACATGTATTACAGTACAGGCAATGAAAAAAATAATGTAATTTGATTTACACTGAATTTTTTTTTTCTTTGAAAATCATCAAACTGTTTTGTGATACAATATTAGATTTTTAACATACTTTAAACAACAATGTAATAGTTTCTGAGAGCTTTTATTAAAAGTCTTTTATTTATTTTTGACCCTTTTGAGTGAACTAAGGAATACGACGACATTCGTCGTTTGAACATTAAAATTTTTTTCCTAATTTTCCAACCTTGGGAGTGGAATTTTCTTTAAATTATATGGGATCTGCCCTGTAGTAATTACCTTTTTATTATAAGACAATAATTCAAATCGGTTCACGTTTGACCTAGATTTCGCGTACATAAAATGAACATACGCACAAAAAATAACATATAGTCGTATCGAGAAACTCTTCCTTTTTTAAAATTAGTTATAATATAATATAATTAGCGATCGAATATAATAATAAAAGGCTGTTGGAAATGACATAATAAATATTATAGTTTGTAATAATTATCGCATTTAGAGTTATTCACGAAATAAGATTAAGCAGAAGCGCACTGGATATCATGAAATGCATAGAGCCGGGAGGTGACTCGATGCGAAGAAGGCGAGGGTACAACCCTACTATACATCGTGCTGGCCCCGGGCCGCTCTCGGCGCCGCCCGCCCTTTCTGAATCGCGTCTCAGTAACAATAAATATCCGCCTATGGATCACTCCTTGGTTTTATATTATCTGTAATTTACATAGGTAGTATTTTAAAAAGTAATGCGTTTTTATTTACGAGTTTAAAAAAGCGAACATAATTGCCTAATTATTATTTTCATTCAATTATTCATTTATTGATATAATATAAGCTTACAGTATATACAACCAAATGGCTTATATCTGTACTAAACTTACAAAATAAAATATAATGCACAAGAAAAAAAATATTACCGATCATTAAATATTAACATTCACAATATAAATTACAGCCACAACAGTTTATAATGAGATCTATAAAAACTTAATTACTTAAACTTACTCTATTTTTTTAAGTTACGAAGTTAATGAAGAAAATTAACACATTTTTATATATTACGCTAGGTTTGTCAAAACATATCTGCTTCTGGGTTGGCCTTGAGAAAATAGTTTATTATTCCAACTAACGGCTCTGGGGAGCGCCACGTGTGCGGACAGGAGAGAAGTCTACGCTTTCGTCTACTAGCGCCTTGCACATATTGGTCCGGTACATAAAGATGTATGGTCTCACGTACTGCTGGGTTATCTACTTTGTTAGTTAACAAAAAATAATAATGTATTATAATTTTCATAAGTTTCCCGCCTACACTGTAGGGTACATACAAACCAACCATGCCCGACACAAATGTTGACGGATATAGAAATGGGTAGTACTTATGTTGGATTTTTTCCACCATCATTATATACATGGTTTTATAGGGGTTCCATACTCAGGCATTATACTTTAGCTTACTTCGCAATCAACACCTTTTTAAGAAACCGAGAGATAACTAATAGAAGATTTCTATTATAGTGATATCACTATCACTCACGTGACTCAGACAAAGTCAAGATCAGGCATGTACGGGACAATAAATACATAAAATTATGGCGTTTGTTATGTACTAAATCGCATTTATTAATGCTATGGTAATAAGAGAAGCTAAATAATAAAATTTGTATTTAAGTACAGTTATCATGCGCTTAGAAATACTGATTTAATGAACAATCAGGCACTAGCATTGTGTTATGTACAAAATCTGCCCATTTTAAAAATGGTACAAATTTTCAAAGATTCGATGCTTATATTGAACATCGTCTATTTTATATTCTGTATATTCTTAAATGGAAAACTTAAAATGCTGTTTTAATCGATATAGGCAAATAGCAAACCAAAACTTTATTATTGTTATCACAAATAACAAAGCTTCAAATATGTTAAGGTTTGAAAGGACTATGTTTATAGGTACTAAATTCATGCATTTCTATTAGTATCGTATTAGTAAGATTAGGTTTTCTTCCACACACATTACACATGATTTACGGCCGTATACTACATTATATGTAAATTATAGCTAAAGTTTATAATATACATCCAAATTAATATTTTGCAGGAGTAAATGTGATATCTCAAAATAACGTCGTTGTGTTAAAATAACATGTTTGTTTACTTCCTATACGTTGTAAATATTATAACATAACGTGATGTTGCTGGGACACTAAAACTCATCACTACTTAAGATTTATCCTTTACGTTGATTTCAAATACGGGATGACTTTTTATTTAATATTGAGTATCATTTATTTGGTTACTTTAAATCAGTTTGCGGTTCTGCGCAACATCATTAGCCTCCCGTCTCTCAAATAACGTTTCAATACCGGCAAAAGCAGGCCCAAAGCCAGACTACTGTCATAATGGTTGGTCTTTATTGCGACCAAATACCCGTTCCGGTTGCGATTCGACTCCACAATCTCTTAGGCAGGATATTATACTACGCAGTTGTCGTCACATTAACACGTAATACTTTAATTCTAATAAACCGTTCGATAATGAGTTTAGCGGAAATCCGTTAGTGTAGACCAGTCGAAAGTCGCACGTTCCGTACATAAAGCGGAATCCACTTGTACCAATTAGTAATAAGTAACAGACTTTACGTAATAATTTGTTTCGAGTACGGCATAGAATGATGCCGAAATAACTGTTATAACAGATCAGCAGTCGCACTACTACAACCACTGGACCAACGAGGCAGTCAAGAAGACCATATATATATATAACCACCATATATATAATCAAAGATCTTTTATTTAAAAAGATATTTTAAACGCCCAAGTTGTTATCTAAGCTGTGAAATTTCATTGTAATCGGTTAAGCAATTCTGAAGATAAGCCCGTACAGACAAGACAGTCAAAAAGAGACGAAAATTTAAAAAAAATAATTATTCAAGTCTTAATGGCATGCAAACAACCCCCTCGGCGCAATATAAGCCAGTTATTGCGATATTACACACAGACTCATCAATTTTATTTACCTACGAGTATATAGATAAAAAAATACAATTTTAATAAATATCAAACGTAATCCGCATGCAAAGCGTAACGAATAAGGCAAACACTTCTCATAACGAAAATTACGTTCAGCAGTAGGCTTTTACGGACTCATGATATTGATTATGAAACGGGGCATAAGGATTTCAATTTTAATTCTAACCTAGTCCTTTTAAAATAATTAAGGGTTAGATCAATCTAAGTAAGTAAAATTGAAAATAATCTTTTTTATCAAACTAAAGACAATTCTTAGGTATAAATAAAAAAGTATTTTCTTTTGTTTTTAAGATAATTAAGACATTATATTTTACGAAACCAATTTACTCTCATGATCCAAAATCAATGTTAATGTCCTGTTACCTACTTGAAATGCAATCCTCGGGGTCAGTTGAGTTGATGTTTCAGCACCGCTATGTTTCGTTTAGATAAGCAGCACCTAAGCCGGTGCACGATTCCTGTAAGAGGTAAAGCCGCAACGCAATTTCCTTCTCCAAATAATGAGGAAGAAGAAGATTGAAGTGAAGTTGTAAATCGAATCCATCAAGTGCGAGATGCTATCATTATCTTATGCCTTGGATTTGTTGCGGTCGAGAAAGCATTAAATGGGAACGGACGTTGCACAACAGGGATATCTTTTGCTTTTCCATTTTTCCTAGACGTTTATGGAGTATTTATTAGACCTAAATACTCGAACGCTACTCAATTCTAAGATGCTGTTAAGTCTCGTGCTATATCTATCACCTACAGTTAAAGTGAATGTGACACCACGAAACTCAACGAAATCTCAAAGTTGAGTAGCGTTTGAGTATTTGGCCATAAGTCAGTTTAAGTTCTAGTCAAGAGCCAAAATTTGTTAAACTTTGGACTGGTTTTCTGGTTTTAACAAATATGTTGAATTGTTTGATAGTATCGAAACTGATATTAATTATTATTGACATTCAATACTATGTATTCCGCGGTGATGTCATGGACAAAAGCTGGATTAACTTCGATTGTTCATCGTAATAAATCTTTATGCTTAATATTTACTTATTGTTAGAGAAATGTTTTGAATGAATAAAAATAATAATATATAATAATATTAAAATTAGATACAACCCTTTTTAGAATACATTATATCAATATTTGAAATAGAAATATTAATAAAGATAAGATATTGGACATGTTAAGTGTACAAGTTAAATCATAAAATGGGATTAAACTTTAGAAATAGATTTCTGTGAAAGTTTTCATGTATCTGCAAATTTTAATGGTTTAAAGTTATATGTAATCGATATATTGCGATACCCACGTCTCGTCATTCATGCACTACTATCCGTTGATCACAATTCTAGTCGAAGCTAGTTTTATTTAGTCATATTTCATTCAGTGTCGATAGATGTATTACCAGCTTGACCAGACAAGATTCTATTTAGAAGCGTGGGCTTTGAGAAGCTGCTGCCAGCAGATAGCATTGATTCAATACAAACTTTGCAAGACAAATATAACCTGGTGCGTTTCTCGAAACATGCTTTAGGCACTTATACAGAACAGTTACACGTAAGGCACCAACAATACAAGGAAATCTAACTTTATTCAAGTATCAATATTACACCTACGCCGCTGATAGCTCAAAGGTTTTCGTTGTAGAAATAGAAATAGTTTCACTATAAAATAGTATTCAATGTTCCTGAAGTTTACCATAATAATAAACGAATTGATACTCCTCAATAATAGTAGTCATTAATATAAAATCATCAAATTATTAAATAGATTATAAATAAAATTCAATGGTTTTCAGATTTATCGTTTTTGAACTAAAAATATATTCCTAAGTTGTACGAAAGTATTCACAACACTTAAACTATCAGACCTGCCCGAAGAAGCATAAAAACATGATTTACGCTCTATTGTTTCGGCAGTGTAGTGGCAGGGCTTACAAATTTCTATGCCTGGACAACTATAGATTTTAATAATTGTCTGCCTTACGAAGACACAAAATATTTTAATAAATGTTTGTATATTAATGACTTCTAATGCGTAACACAACTAAACAATAATATTGTTTTATTTGTTAGGAGAAAATGTAAGTCTCTGTAAATGAAATTTTAAAATATTACTTTAACTTTACCGAAAAACATTTTGTAAAGTATTTCCTAACAAAATATATCCTATCTATAAATGGCCAACAATAAGTCGAATTCAGGTCAGACCGGAAAGGTAACCGTATCTTTTGGAAAATTGCCGATTTCAACGAACAATCGGGGACGCGTGTCTTTATAAAAAGAGGAAGGCTGGTAACGAATTCGGATTTGCCGCGTAGATTTGGGCAATTGGAGTGGGTACGGTGCGGGGAATGGCACAAGCGTGGTCGCCGACTGCTCGTGCGAAGCTCACCGCGCCATCCACCGTTATACTGCACCACTTTACTGGACAGTTAGTTGCAAGAGTGCGTCATACTAACATCAACACCATCGACAGCCTAGATAATCCACTTAAGTTACGTTAACGACCAATTTCTCATATTTGCATCTCGAGGTACAAACAAGCAGTGATACGAAGTTAACAAGACCGTACGTCACATCGTTAGGCCATCGTTAGCTCTGTCCTTTGTGTGCTTGAGTAAAATAGGTGTCCACTTTCACTACTCGCAAGCAGTGGAGCCGCCGAAGTGTCGCCTTGATGATGGATGTGAAAATAAGCGATTGTGTTACCTAGATTGACGAGGGGTTATAAAGATCGTTGTCTTAAAGAGCGTTACCTTGTGAATATGAGGCGGTTGTACCCGAGGCGATGGCAGTCGTGACCGATGCGCGAGCGCTGCTGTTGTCATGCGCCTCTTATGATATTCATATTTAGCGCCTACCGTATGTCACGATGCTTCATTGTACTCCACTAATCGTGTAAGTTTTTTAGAATGTGACACCGATTTTGTCAATAATCACCTTTTTTATTAGTGTAGGACATTTTAATGTCAATAACATATGTTCAGGTTCAATAACTTAATATATGCTAAATAATATAAAAAAGAACAGCAGACTGATTAAGATAAACCGGGCAACTTGAAGTAGTATATACAAATTTACTATTCGACTAATGTGGTGAAATATTTTCGGAAAATTTTATATGCTTAAAATTTACTGCTCGTATTTTATAAATATACTTACCTAGTTTTCTGTTCAACAGTACATATAATTACATCAAATATTGGCAGGTGTATTAAATAACGGTAACTACAACAATTTACAATTACTGGTATGTAGCACCCTCATAAAGCTGTTAATAATGTGTGGCGTTAAACTGTTGGAACGTCTGACGACCACTTTTAAATTAATCGATTTATCGTATGAGGCGACGTTGTACACCTGTGGGTCTCGTAGGTCACTAAGCAAATGGATTTTATTGGCAACAATCAACCGCTAATTCCGTTACCTATTACCTACATACATCAACGGAACAGTGGGCATGGGTACGGGGAAGTGGAGTGTATGGCTGCGTCGACCTCCGCGGACGCAATAATTGAGCATAGAAATCAAATTACAGATGATTGATGATGCCGTTATAGCACGACCGGAGCCGCAACAGAGACGCCGCCGACCGAGCGGATCGTGTCATTTGCGTAATAGGAATTTGATAATATATTTGAAAAATAGTAGAAAACATTGACACATTTTACGTGATGTTATTTTAACAAAATTATGATTAATATATTATTGCTTATTTAAATATTAAGTAAATATTTTTTGTTAATGGCAATTATTTCATATTGAAGAATCGTTTTAGCCTTGTGTAATTATTTCAGACTTGTGAGGAGCGGCGAAAAACATACAAAATTGATTTGAAATGAGCTGTTATTCAAAGTAACAAAGGATAGTATTTAAATACATAATATAACGATGAAAATATTTACATAGGTATTACGTACACACGTAATAAGAGATAGAGATGAGGAGGTCGCTCAGCGAGCTAGCGAAGAGGGCTAAGTGTAAATGTCGGAATGACTTTACTTATTGATAAGTACTCGTAAATAGATAGATAGATAATTCTCTATCGCAGTATCAAAACACAGAATAAGAAAAAAAAATTAAAATACCAAACAATAAAAGGCAGTGCAATGAGCTGTCTTATCGCAACAAGCGATTACTTATACGCAATATACTTCGTAATAAGGATATCTGTAGCAGAACCAGAGCGATCGACGTAACGCAACGTATCAGTAAACTGAAGTGGCAAGGGACCGGCTAGTAGTTCGAAGAACCGTCAATCGGTGGGGAAGGTTCTCGAGTATCGGTAAGCAAAGTGGAGGGTGACCCCCCATTAGATGGAATGACGACCTGGTAAGAGATAATCAGGAAGTCGTTAGATGTAGGATACTTAGCACCATGTTTTGTGGCATCCCACGTGGAGGTCTATGTTCAGCGGTGGACTTGTGATGGGCTATAATGATGATGATGATGATGGAATAAGATGAATTAGATTACTGCACCACCAGCACCTACCAGTGTTGAAACCGCTAGACTAGTTTACCTACTTTAGCTATTTCCATAACATAATGTAGCATGGTAATTTCCTATGGGGACACGCGACTGACACCGAAATTATTTTTGTTTTACAGAACAGGGCCATTAGAGCAATCTATGACCTAAAACTTAAGGAGCCGCTCAGACAAAAATTTAAGAAAATTTATATATTAACTTTGGCCCCTCAATACATTTAAGAAAATGTAGGTTATGTACACAAAAATAAAAGTAGTGTCACAAAAATAAGTGTCATTCTTTAAAATACTAGGAACAGACACAAGCTAGTAGTATCAGTTACTCGACTCCACCGAATCAGTAATTCATTCTTGGGGCGATGTAGTATATGCT
>DWHP01001710.1:0-15552 GCA_018247895.1 Parnassius honrathi | reverse complement strand
AGATGCGTTGTCACCCGTGAGGACTAAGATGGAATGTCTCGTTTCCAGTAAAAAGGGTCTCCGGTTCTCTACACTCAGCATACGAAATACAGCAGCATTAAGCTATTATTTAACGCTGGTATTCTATGAGAGCGTGGTCCCTCCCCGGTCGAGCCACAACTATATTTTTATTATAACTGCAGCATGGCTCTACCACGTATAGACGAAACTACCGATATTCCTGAAAAAGAAGAAGAATTAAAAATATAAGTGTTTAAAAAATTAAAGAATACAGCAGTGAGACTTTGTATTTTGTGTAGACACACTAGAAATCAAAAGACTTTTCAATGATAACGACACTGCGTGACCACCTGGATAGATAATAGGTTCAGCTCGGTCACAACTAGTGCCATCTATGAGCGTAGGAATATCAGCTCTCATTAAGATCCGATTTTGTAGATTCTTTTTTTATTAAATTTGAGTTGAATATAAATTTGGGTAAAAAATTCAACCCCAAAAATATGCAAAAAATAACTTCTTTTTTGTTGTTTGACGTCTGGTTTTATTTATTGTTAAAATTAATTATTACTAACTGAAATCCAGAACTAAAATAAATAAATAAAAAAAATATATTAAGGGACATAATGTCTTCGGAGTCACATCGAGATCTGACATGTCAATCGGTCAGGATATCCAATCGTCTACGTAATGTAGCCCTCGATACGAGGGGAACCGTATTATATGACTTGGGAATAAAATTACGCTCTGGGGCATACTAATAAATTATCGTAACCACTTAGCTTAAAATAATACAATAACTGTGACAATTTCTTAGAACGCGAGCAAATAGACTTTGGTACAGGCCATCACCAACCGAACTTATACGTGGTGAAGCCAAGCTGCAGCTATATTATGGTTTCAGCACGAATGGGTCGGCTCGAATGGGGAACAGCCACGCTCTCACAGATTAATAGCGTAAAATAGTAGCTTAATGCTGCTGTATTTCGTATGGTGAGTGTAGAGAACCGGAGACCCTTTTTGCTGGAAACGAAACGTTCTATTTTAATTCTCAGAAGTGACAACGCATCTGCATTTTGTATCTTACGAAAGAATTAATGTAAATGTCTTTGGGCCACAGCTTCCAGTTACCACCGGGTGGACTGTGTGCTCATTTGTCTATGAAAATGTCACATTCTGTGGTTAATGCTGGCATGATGGGCGGATATTTGTGACACCTAGTGGTTCTCCACTTATAACCGCATCACCACATGAGATGTATAATGTGACACATAAAAAAATAAAATCACTACAAAGTCTGTTAAAATTACATTCATTCCACTTGCGTGTACGTGTCTCCTCTAAGAGCGTTTTAGGGATCCGGAACTGTACCTTGTCCTCTTTTCCTTCACCATCGAGCACATGGTAAATAAATACATAAACTATAATTTCAATCGGATTGAATTATATTGGGTAGGAATTTAATTTAATAAAATATTTAATCCTAAAATAATTTGCTTCACTCCCTACAACGCCTGTCTCTCCCCCTAAGGTCGGCCGGCGGTCATCAATTCTTACGAGAAGTAATCAACTCTAACGGATTCGTATTCATTATCGTCTCCATTAGAGCCATTCAAAACTTGTAATTCATTAACTTTAACAGCTAATTAATATTAGGGAACTACATTCAGGATTTGTTTCAAAGGAACTACATTCTTATACAAATAAAACATGTTTTTCTAATGTTGTTAGCAGATTTGTATTTATTATCGTATCCTCTAGAGATATTCACAACTTGTTGTTCATAAATTTAAAACTAAACAGCTTGTTAATATTAGAGACCTACGTTCACGATTTGTTACAGATAAACTGTTTTTAATGTTAGCTCCATGTAAGACAGACAAACCAACAACCATCTAATGATACGTACAATATTTTAGGAGACGGACACCAGTCTCCAACAAAAAGGTTACAAATACTTCATCAGACCTATTATTTAAGATGAACGCTGCTTTTTCTTGACTTCTTCATCTTTCCTGCTTAATTTCTCATATATCTTCGATTAAAACTCAAAATGCAGATGGGTTGTCACCACTGGGGACTAAGATGAAATGCCTCGTTTCCAGGATAAATGGTTTACGGTTATCTACACTGACGATACGAAATATGGCATTAATCTCCTACTTTACGTTAGTATTCCGTGCGAGCGTGGTCCTACCCCGGTCGAGCCGACTAATTCATGCTACAACCATAACATCGTTGCAGCGTGGCTCCATCTTGTAGAAATCCTTCCTTTTCATCAGCCAATAAAAATTTACAATTTAAAAAAATATATAATTGGTTAAAAAATGTATAGGAAATAGACGGAAAAGTAAAATTTGGTGTACCGACTTGATCTGTGTGGCCCGATCGGATATATAATGCATGTGCTTTTGACATGCATTATATATAGTAAATGTTATCCAGAACTGTAGAACATGCATGTATGCTGACGACACCTGCCTCGTGTGTAGTGGTCAGGAACAGTTAAAAGTGCAGCAAGATTTAAATAATTTAATAGAGTAGTCCCACGACAATGGCGTTATTATAAACTTGAATAAGAGCAAATTTACGGTAATGCCATCACCCTTTTACCGGTCTTTAAAATCTGTAGATCTCTTCTATCTTTTATGGGTCACACTTACGATTGCCTGCATATTGATCAGTTGAGCTCTCTCTGCCGCTGCTAAAAGCTACAAACGTTTTTCGTAGAATAAAGGTGACAAACGAGCACACAGTCCACCTGATGGTACGTGGATGCTGTGTCCATAAATGTCTATAATTATCTTCAATTAAGAATCAAAATGCAGACGCGTTGCTAGCCCTGAGAACTGAGATGGAATGCCTCGTTTCCAGTAAAAAGGGTCTCCGATTCTCTATACTCACCATACGAAATACAGCAACATAAATCTGCTATTTTACGCTGGCATTCTGTGAGAGCATGGTCCTACCCCGGTCGAGTCGACCCATTCGTGCTGCAACCACAATATAGCTGCAGCAGGTCTACCACGTAAGGAGTAATGCGAACACAAAGAGTAATGAACTATAAACATTTAGGGTTGGTTATAGATAATTGTTTCTCACGGGACTTGCATGTTGAATTAGTGTGTATCAGGCTTAGGGCAGTTTTAGGTAAACTGAATCATATTAAATATGTTGTGAACCGAGGGATCATGTATATGCTATATTACGCCCTTTCACACGCAACGATTGGATTTGGCTTAGGTACATACTCGTACGAAGTTACATTTACAACTTATCCTAACAAAATAAAGTTTATACAGATAAGATTCTTAAAGATATTGGTTGACCCTAAAACGACTAACATTCTAGATAAAAATTATGAAATATTATTTAAAATTTGTAAAATTATTCCCATAGACAAGAAAGTAAAACCCACCATCATATGAGCGCAGCGTGGAATGATAACATTTAAGAAACCCAACACATATGTAATACTGGAGCGCCGAATTACACAAAAGTGGAAATACTTCATACCTAGAGTTGCAAAATTACTTTGGATGGCGTACAAGACAATGGATAACTCCGACTTTATATAATGAGGTGGTGAACATATGACGAAAGCGTAAGTAAGACGCAGCTCAAAACCATCTTGGGAAAATATTATCTATCGTCGTGTCCATAGTGGCGAATGTTTCTTGTGTATAAGACAAGCATCGATTTATCTTTTTATATATATAAGTACCTACTCTTATTATCGTTAAGCTCTTCCATAAAGCTTCATATAAAGGGAGGCCTGTGCCCAGCTGTGGGACCTGTGTGGGCTCACCAGCCCGAATCGACCCGCGAGTGCCGTAAGAGGCGACAGAGTGGAAATGAAACGGGAGGCGGGCGGCAGCACCATCCTGGTATGAACACAAAATAGGAAAACCTGTGTAACAATCAATTTTAAGATTCATCACTCGGCTTTTGATAGGCTGTTGTAAATGGATAGATGAATAAAATCAACAGCCGCGTGGATGAGAGATCAACACTCGAGAACGCCGGGACCGATTTCCATAATTTTTTTGGTGTGTATAAATGGGTTCATGGATTTAGATACACGATTAGACCTGGTAGGTGGTACTGTTATCGAGATCCAGAAACATCTATGCGAATCCGAAGTGGATTGCTAGTAAAGAAATAAATAACATTATACTATACTGACTTTCATAACACAGGTTACCTAGCATGAAAATCAGGGGATCAGGTTATGTCTAGGTTTGGTCCCTTATGCTAGCCATCTTATTACAATTTGTCTACAATAAATGTTATTACTACAATAGTGTTATGTTTAAGGCTTTATTTCTCAACAAAAATTATTATTATTATTAGTTACAATAACGTACTACTTTTTTTCTTGTTTACCCGAAAAAGATTAATAATCAGAATTATATTGTTATAAAATACTGAAACTGTTTTTGTCATCAACCACAACGCACTAGCTGTATGTATGTAGTTTGTAATAAATGTCTAGAAAGGCAATAACTAACCACTAAAACTGTCTGAGTTCAATTTCCTCGGACAGGTCGCCTCTACGTCTTAATACGAACCGTTCGAACGCTCTTGGGGAAGATTGCGAGTTACTGTAACGTATTTTGCGCTATTTATTAATAAAGTTTAGATAAAATTTAAACAGATACCAATTATTTACAGAAACTAAATACTGCCACCGTCACAGCCTACTAAAGTTCATTGGTGAACAGTGCCCCCCCCCATAGATTGTCTCCTAGGGAACATATTTGCTGCGCTTGTTTTTTATTTTTAATCGTTATTAAAGAGACGATGCTACTCATCTCCTGATGTGTAGGTTCTTAAAAAAATAATATACTAGAATATCGTTTGTTAATTTATGTTAACTAACATAAAGCTACAGCCTAAATAATGGCTTCATGGCTCAGTGGCTTAGCATCGAGTTGCGACGTTGAGGGCCGCGGGTTCGAATCCCGCGCAGAACATGTATCTGTATGGCCTAGGAATAATTTTCTTGGGTCTAGATGTTTGTCCTTGTACAATTTATGTATGTGAACTCGATACAGGAGAAAATCATTGGGGTATCGTTAAAAAAGTCCCACAACTTAATACTGAAAGTAACAATTTTTCGTGCTTACAGGAACTGAACCCGGGTTGCTCGTGTAATGTCAAATTTACTGCGATCGGTTAGCCCTAGATCACACAAGTCCACTGCTGAACATAGGGCACCCTCCCCCCTCCAAGGAAAACGTGTAAGCACTTTTAAAAATCTTCCTTAAGCAGGTCTTCGTCATGAAAGTCAATGTCAACAAATGATGTTAAGATTGCGTGTCTTCTATTAATTTACAGCATCATTACTCTTCAAACCGCAAGCAGCACTGGTTTAACGGCTGCTTGACGGCGGCAATACTTTCGATTTGTTTTATAAAGCTGACAACGAACTTTCAGTCCAGCTGATAGTGAGTGAGTACTGCAGTCTGCGGCTAACTTCAAATAAGAAAGGCTACAGGTGCGTTGTCACCTCTGAAGGCTGAGATGGAAAGCTTCACAGCCCACAATCGTTCTGGTTCTTCATGTCCTTCAGGCCAGAAGACAGCAGCGCATGCATTGCTGCTTGGCAGCCGAAATAGGTAGGAGCCTGCCCAGGTGAGTTCCTAGTCAGGAAAGGAGTCCTAGAACCTAGGTAAGAGCGTCTCCAAAACAGACGGACTGCTATGCAACAAGGGTAATAACCTTTTGTAAAACAATAGGTTCATGTTTAAATGCACCTTGTTGCAGGATGGGGCGAGTCGCTCCTGTCGCTGTCCAAGCGCTGGCTCAGCACGCAGGTGTACGGCACGGACGACGAGGACTTCCAGGTGAGTCACTTTTTTATAGAATAAGGGTGAAAAAGAAGCACACAGTTAACCTGATGGTAAGTGTGCCCATAGACATTTCGATTAAGACGATATTCGATTAAGAATCAAAATGCAGATGCGTTGTCACACCCGAGAACTAAGATGGAATGACTCGTATCTGATAAAAAGGGTCTCCAATTCTCTACACTCTTCATATGAAACACAGCACATTGACCTGCTATTTTACGATGAGTGTGGTCCTTACGTAAACTATAATAATATAATTGCAGTGCGGCTCTACCATTTGACGCTCTACTACCGACATCAGGTAAGCGTTAGATTATTATCCTTCATTATTTAAAATTTAGCAATCGCAGCTTTTTGTTCTTTCGAAGTATTATTGTTGTGCAGTGCCGACGTGAGAACATCCACTGCACCGTGACACCTGGGGGTCCTAATAGGTGACAGAAAGGAATGAAACAACATGGGCGGCAACGTCTTCCCGATAACAAATCAAAATTATTATTATCTCTGCTTGCGCGACGCACACGCACACGTACGCGTATACTTTTTTATTATAAATATATATTATAGACACACATTCACACACCTGCACATGTACTCACACACACACACACACATACACACACACACACACACATACCTTATAGAATAGTGGGGGGTGGGGAATGGAAAATGCTCTGGGGATTTGAATATATTCGAAAATATTTAAACTTGTGACAACTTCAAAATAAAAAGATAAATTAAATTATTCAACATTTTGTCACGGTTATTTTTCTAGAATGTCCAGTTACCAAAACTGCCAGTGCCCGAGCTTCGAGCAACCATGGAGTCTTACCTCGAGTTCGCGTCAGTGATCGTCAGCCAACAACAGATGGAAAACACAAAAAAAATTGTAAAGGAATTTATGGAAGATCTTGGCCCCAAGCTTCAAGCCACCTTACTGGAGCGTCAGAAAGAGATGGATAATTGGGTTGGTTATAATTCAAATTAAAATGTATTCAGTTCACTACTCCAAATATTGAACAGGTGAATGAATACCAGTGTGAGAGGAGTTGAGTCTCGCTAAATTTTTTCTCGTAATTACAATCAATGCTTCAATGACATATATCAAAACTAGTTAGCAAAGTAACAAGAATGGTAAAGCTTTTAGTGTAAGTAGACTGATGATTAGTTTGTTTTAGTTATTTGTATAGCATAATTTCAAATGAAATCTTGCTATGCCATTACTAATATCTAAATAACCTATTTTACCACTCAAGAGTGATTGACGATTTGACGATAAGCCCTGGCACTGAGGTGATCGCTACCACGGTGTCAAATGTTTTAATACTTCATTGTATAAAATAATAAAAGTGTAAGTTATAAGTTTAACTTAGTGCCCTTCACAGGACTGAGGTTTTTTTCCCTATAAATAGTAAAAGCATAAAAGTAAACTAAGCTTTCAATAAGTATTCTTGTAATCTACATAATATTTTCGTAAAATAATTGTATAAAGTTATTCTGTTCTATACTATTCTAAATATAAGTATTTAACTCACATTTCGATTTACTGGTATTTATATAATCACATGATTTTTCAAAATAAATAAATTAATTATATTTTTTCACTAAAGAACTATAAAAATATTTTTATAAATATCAAAAATGTTGAATATTTGTAATATAAAATATATTTCCACTGTAAAAAAAAGACGACGGAATTACTATGACATGTTATACCATATTTGTATATTTTGTCATTAAATTTATAACTCATTTTTAACTTTGCTAGCCTTTGGAAATTCTTAACCCGGAGGTAGACTAATTACATTGGCGTATTGCCAATCTAATGGCATTAAATCCACCTTTTTGCATTATAATATGTATTACTATTAGTATCGTAATTCGTAGAAAATTTATCAATTAGACAGCTACAGCCATGATCAATGAGCGTGAACAAAATACTTACGCACACTGTCAAATGTAATACATTTTTTTGTTTTGTGCTAAATATCTATGATGTACCTTTCGAATGCTGTAACTTTTATTCGCTTCCTTTAATGTAAATACTTAATAAACGTACCATAATTCACGTATCAATTTACTAATATACATATTTTGTGTGTCAATAAATATTTAGTAAACTGATTGTATTAAAAAATTGAAAAATCTATATCAAACGAAGAGTATTTAAAACTTTCCTGTCCGCAAAATGACAATAGTGAAACAATCGAAATCTTCATATATGACTCTCGATACGGAGAAATGTTTAATTAAAAATAACATTTAATTTAGAATATCATTATAACATGTGATATCGAATTCAAAGCAAATTGAAAAAGCATTTGTTATCGGAGTCTTGCAATCACGTTTTCACTAGAAACGAAAACACAGTTGAAAAACAATAACATAACGTAGCAGCTCTGTTTTCACTGTGCTAATGCTCGCGGCGAAAATTTAAAGTCAACATGTTACCGCGAAAAATAAACATATTATTGCTGCTCAAAAATGAGCCTCAAAATTGAAACGCTGTTAATGTTTCTATCAATATTATTTTTTGTCTGTGTGGAAAACAACTCGCAAGTAAATAGCAATAAATCGGCAAATTTTGAAGACATAAGTGAGAGTGCAGTGCTAAAGAAAATTTTGAAAACGCTTGATGAAACAACTGATAATATACATGTTTTGAATATAACATTTAGCGTGGTGAAAAGCTTTTGTACCTGCATGAGTGATCTCTTAAACAAAAAGAAGCAAGATATGTTGTTTGAAGCGAAAAACTTACTACAAGAAAAAGACAATTCAAATCAATACTATCTCAACTTATATAAGAAAATATATAATAAAACCTGTATTAACTTAGAACAAGATATATACAACTTAATTTCACAGTACGATAGTGAAAATATAAAAAGTCGAAGTAACGATAACCTAGACTATACTATCACAAAATTGTCACATATTACCCAAAAATCCACGCTAATGCAAGGAACTGCTGTTTTGCAAGGAGAAATAGGCTTGGAATTTACGAAACTAATCCATGATATATTAATAAAAACAAAGGATCAACATAAATATCAAATAAAAAAATACAATTTGTTTGAGAATGCGCGAAAATTTGATGAAAATTCATTGAGGTCTGTCATCATTATCATAACATTAAATTCTAATAGAAATTTCACTGAAACAGTAAAAGAATCTACTTTAATTAGTGCTAACGAAATAGATGATTTCCTTCATGGTAACGAAACGGTTAATATCGACCTCATCGACTCAACTTATGTACCAAAAAACGTAAATGAAAAAGTTTCAAGCACTAAAAATGTATCCGAATGCACATTAAAATCAGTTTTTACATTTTTAACTAAAAGTAGACTCAAAACCTTCAAACTTTTGAGAAAGACCAATGCAATAAAAATATACGTTAGTATTTTAACAAAATATAACCATGATTGCTTCAGTAACATATGTTGCAGTAGTAAAGATAATGCATGTAAAAGAAAATTTGATTGGAATTCTAAAATCGATTCCCTGGAAAAAATTAGTAAGGATAAACAGCGTGCAAAAGTAGCTGAAAAATATAAAGAAACAGTATCTAAGATTAAAAACTTAATCAAAACTTATACTAATAAATTAGGTAATAAAAGTGACAAGACAGAAAAAGGAAAAATTAATAAAAACCATTATTTATATAATGACTATAATTCAGGCCGCAGTATGTTGGTTGACTTTACAACTGATTTCCTGTATCCAAATAATACATACGTAAATGAAAAGAAAATGAGTTTGAATGAAGTGCAAAATAACACTAGTTTCAATTTAAATACTCATTCCATCCCAAGCCGGGAAGTATTTGATTTAAATTATATATATGGACATAAGTCAAAACCATTTAGCGCTTTAAAAACTGATGAAGCAATAACAAATAATGAAGTATATGAAATTGACCCAAGAGCAACAATAAAGGTAAGAAGTTTTACAAAAAGAAAACATACATTAAGCAAATCAAAATTTCTGCAAACATTCACAACAAAATCATGGTTGAAGCAAATTCCATCCCAAATAGGTAGTAAGGAATATTTACTGGGAAACTCAAGATCATTCACATTAAGAAATTATCATAGTGGAAAAAACAGCAACAGTTTTACATCATCAAATTCGGAGACTGCAACAGTAACATCTATCTACGAATTAACTAGAGATCAAGAACTTTTAGGTGAACCTATTTCAATGAATCAGCATTCTAAAAACTTTTTAGGGGTCACTAAGCCACACATTAAAAATACTAGCATTGAAGTTATGGAAAAAAATGTAATAAAAGAATACAATCGTGTAATTGCAACATCGAAAAATGTAAGTAATGTTTCGGTTTTAAGAAATACGTCACATGGCATAAGAAAATATTTTATCGGAATGAGTAAAATAAGTAATATTTCTATGAAAGAAGCATCAGGAGATCAACAAATTGCAATAAATGACACTATCAAAAATTTAACAAGTCAAACAAATAAAAATAATTCACAAGGAGTTATTATTTCCCATAAGTTCACTAACTCGCATAATATATCCGATAAGTATTCACAACTACGTGATCTGCCTCTAAAATCAAAAGAATCGGCAATTACACCTAAACCACTTTCTACGTCTTCTTATGAATTTCATTTCAATTTGACCCACTCGGCTGAAGCAACCTATAAATATTCAAATATTTATAATAGAGTAGAAAAAGCGAAATTAGGAGACATGAAAACGACATCTATGCCATTATTTGTTTCAACCAAATTTCCTTTACTGCAATTAACTCTTGTTCCTTCGACTATCACTAAATTACACAATAAAATGGGAAACGTTTCAACTCCTGCATTGTTGCTTCCTTATAGTGAAAAAAACTTCTCTAGTACTAAAAGAGATTTAAAGACTGATAACTTAGTAAATTTAATTTTAAATATAACTAACGAAAGAAGAAGTTTAAATCAAATTGGGATAACTTTAGAGAAAATCAATGCCAAAGGAAAGAACGCAGCAAATAATAAAGCAAAATCAGTATTGGTAAATGGTTTATTTGATAAGCATTTTTTTAAAATGACAACTGACACTTTGGAAAGCTCAAAGGTTAAATTGTATGATAGTCCCAAGATGGCCAAATCAAACAAGCTTTACGCAGAAGTCCCAATAACAACGGAAAAGGTCACAAAAGCTTATGATCAGTATTTTATACCTTCAGATTTACATACAAAAAAAATTCTTGATGGAAGAATATATTCTTCCCATGTAGCAACACACTCTAGTCCAAAACAACTAATGAATATTTATCAGCAAAACAATGACGAATATTCTCATAAAAATGTGACCACGGTAAAGTTAATACCACTTTACATGCAAGAAACAGTAAATATTAATAAAACATCAACAAAAGCTTACGAAAGTAATATAAACAATAATATTACCGAAGATAGTCCACACAATCTTACTATTACAACAAAAATACCGCTGAATTTTATCACTTTAGGACGAAAAATAACATATCCTACCACGACGTTAAATAAAAATGCATCAGTAATTTTTCCTTTCACCACATCTAAGTATGTTCAATTATCAGAGCTTATGTCAAATTCATCACTTCAACAAATGTCGCGGACTACTCATGACGGAACTGTTAATTCACTAACACTATTAAGGACACCGATAATTGCTAGGAAAAACATATCAATGATACCAGTGAACCAATACTTTAAGAAAACAACACAAATACTATTATTCGATAAACTTAATCGGATAAATAAAGCTAAACCATTGGAAAAACCACTAACGGATTTCAACCAGACATTAATATTAACAACTTCTAAACCAATAATAAATACCAAATTTTATTTTAGTATACAAGCAATGCCGTCTTCATTTATAACACCTCGGAGACAAACAAGTAAAACAACTTATTTATCATTAATGAACCCTAAACCATTTAAATTTAGTGAAACTATAACTGATACTTCTGTCAAAACAAACAAGTACTATAACAGCGACATTTTTAAAGATATACCGTTTTTGACTATAATGCCCTACATAACAACGGCAGAAAACGATCAAGTGAAAACAATAAAAACATCTAACATCTTTACTCACCAGAATAAATCACTAATATTAAACGAAGAAAATAATGTAAGGAAATATGAAACGGACAATTTTATGATAACTACCGCTAAATTACCTTACTTAAAAGTGAAACAAGATACAAAATACAGAAGTAAAAATAATGGCCAAAAACTTGAATTAAATGAACCAACAGAAAATAATGAAATGAAAAAAGAGCTGCAAAATGATACATACTTAAGCCCTAACAATTCAAAGCAAATACCACCATCATATGGAAGAACTTCAACGAATTGTAGTAACAACGGTTTTAATAACGCGCATGGTTTCAATCGAATAGCAACATTTTATAAAAAAAAAGATAAAGCTATGAAAACACAAGTAAATGGACAAAATTATACATCTGATATTTATAAAACTGGCATTAATCGAAATACTTCCAAAAATTATATCGTGAGTTTAAGCTATCCAATTTCGTCTAATAGCACAAAGCATGCCATAACAATAAACATAACATTAACGACGTTATCAAAACCATCAAAATTTGGTTTGTCTGACACTTTCAAAAATAATAATTCTTCTGAATCTACTATTTTGCCTAAATTAATGGGAAAGATTGTCTTACTCAAGAATAAGACGGAAACGAAAAAACCTTCCTTAAGGGTTCTCTCAGAAGTCAGTAAAACCGTTATAGCAATGAATATTAAAGAAATTTACAAAACACAAAGCATGACGTCAACCCAGCAATCAATGCTCAATAGCTCAGATACCAGTAACAATATTTATATTAACAAATCCGACAATTCACCTGCGGGCATAATTGGTCAAACTCAACTTTATAATAAACTACCTCTTGATTACTTTAATCAAAATTATGAATATACTACAACGAGCAACCAGAAGTATACAAATTATGATACCAACGCATCTTTATCTAAAACACTAAGCAAAACTAGCGAAATTCATTCAAAAAACGCAAATAATAGCAGTAATAAATACACTACGACAACTAAAAAGTACGGTGACAAAATAAGCGCTTTTTCAATACTACAGACTCAACGATGTACAGAATCAAACTATATTACAATAAATCCTAGCAAGTATTCTAAACAAAATAAAGCATTAAATTATAGTGACACATTTAAAAGGAATATGACAAACTTAACATCTAATAGCAGAACAACTACTGACTCCTACGTCATGACCACGGAACTATTGGCAAAACAATTGTATAAAAAACCTAACTATAAATCTAATATTGCGCATGATAGACTTATAAATACGATTGACTTCAATACAATTACTGATAATAAAATATTAACAAATTCACAACGTCTGAAAGTAAATCCTGTTACAGATCAATTCAGTAGTAGTTCTAATCTTTTCATGAATACAACTACAGCTACGAAGTCGAAATTTGATAAAAATAGACAGACTCTTGTAAACAATAACAATTTTACATCACTACAAGGTATTGATAAGAAATCTCGTAGATGGAATAGAAATAATGATATGAATAAATCTAAAGAAAATCTACATAGTTTTAAAGCAAACAATGAAATGAAAAATATGAGTGGTGTACGCAATGATCAAGTATTGGTTATCGGTAGCGTTATAGTTTTAAAAGGGAAAAAAGCCAGTAATAACAATCAAACAATACTAAATCATTTAAAAAAGGTTATACCTATATTCATGCTTTCAGATCTAAATAACACATCTATGAGTAAACATGTTAATGAAAATACAACAGTCAAGCAACCTTCGGTAAGCTCAGTGGTTACTGTGAAGAATAATTGTAAATATCAAACAGTACTAAAAAAGTCTTCCCGATTAATTAAAAATAACTTATGTGGCAAGGATATGCCCAGCAAGGAAACGTATTCATTACTTAATAATAATATTGAACGGCATAAAGAGAAATCACAGGATAGGATTCAATTGATCAAAAACCAAGCATACACATCTGTTATTACTAATTATTCCATTATCAGAAATGCACCTAAGTATGTGGATAATCACAAAATATTTCAAAATCGAAAAATTCATAAAGAATATACCTGTAAAACTTCAAAGCACAATGAACGCAGTACTGATGAAAATAAATGTTCTCACTTCGAGAAATTGAATGGCGTTTTGAATTCTTCAACTACTACTAAATCATATTCCTATATTGTTCAAAGAGAAAACGAAATAGTTGGGAACGGGTCATATCCTGTCGACAAATTTGTTTATATTACTGATTCGGAATTGCCTAAAAGAAGACAAGGCAATCGCATAATGTCAGCAAAAAGGCCATTTAATAAAAATAGTTTGAAATTTGTAACGAAATCCTTAAAAGATAGTTACATATATAAAAACCTTACGGATAAAGAACACAAAAATATTAGTCAAGAAGTCACTGTAATTCCCAGTAAAAATTTCAAATATATTCGTCCTAATACATCAACTAGTACCACCAAAAGTTTAAACGCATCAAGCATTATTTCTCATGGTTTCAGTATTGGTTCAAACGTTATTGTGGAGCGAAAGGGAATAAATATTAAATCAAAATTAAGCAACACTGGCAATTATTTTACAACAACCAGAATTCTACCAGAACTTACGAGATCTACAACTAAAAAACGAAAAATTATTAAATATAATTTTTACAAACCAGTTCCAGAAGATCTCGATATTTCATTAGATTCTCAAGCAGAGCTTGCCTTTAAATTAGCAGCTAACAAGAAAAAGGTATTGTCTAATAAAGAAATCAGTTTATTTAAAAAATACCATCACCAAACATTAGATTTTAATGAAATATTTAAGCTACCAAAAAAAAAGCACGCTGTCAGCGAAAAATTCACATCTGTCACAGTAAGAAATCCAATTTTTATATTTACAGCAAAAACAAGAAAATTTTATAATGACTCGATACAAAAACTTAATTACACCACTCAAAAGCCGCTAATATTAATAAATATGAATAAAAAAATTAACAATACAAATTTTACGCCAAAAGAAAGTAACATTATAACTATGAACACTGAAAAATTTTTTTCACAGAGACGATTTTACTCAAAGAAAGTTTTAAGGGATTTGCCAAATTCGCACCATCTTCCCCTTTTACTTCACTTCCCAGCTACGTTCAGACCAAGAAAAATCATTTTAAGACCGATATTCAGAAACTATGATATCGATCAAATAACAGAAGTACAATACTCTAAACCTAGCCCAGTGTTTAGAAATAGATTCAAACATTACAACGACGATATGCAAATTCGTCACAAGTCAAACGCATTGTATTGGCAAGACAAAATTACTTATTTACAAAATAAGTTAGAAGCTGAAATATTACCAAATGTATTGGAGAAGCCACTATCGACAACTGAAAATAGGCTTTTGAAGGATATTGATAAATCAAATTACGCTAATGAGTCGAGGTCATTTAATGTGAAATCATATTTCTTAAAACCCGTTCGTTGTGGTTTTCAAAATTCAAAGTTACAAGAAGCCTATAGAAGAAAAATGCAAAACAATTTTAAAAATATCTCTTCTTCAGCGATTATACCAACAAGAAGATCAAGAAGGACGATTTTCTTTCTGAGTCCAACTGTACCTTATAATCGTTACTTTAAATAATTGTTGTTATAAATTT
>DWHP01001709.1:0-15554 GCA_018247895.1 Parnassius honrathi | reverse complement strand
GAAAATGAGGCTACCAACTGTTAATTATGTAGAAACTTTAATACGGAGCCCGTGAACAATAAATGATTCTTAATTTTCTAATTTTATTAAAACACTAATAATACTTTAATTGTAAAAATAATGGTCTTTTAAATTTCAACTTTAATATTTAATTTAAAAATTTTGCAATTTTATTATTTTTCCTTTAAAGGGGGTAGGGGTCTAAAACCATAGAAAGTTTGCTTACATAATGATTTCTTAAATTTACGCGAACACTACACATTGTTTACGGATTTTATCGCGTTTAATTAACGTATTTTAATTTATTTTTAATTCCCGATGTTTCGGGTGCTTTACAGCACCCTTGGTCACGTACCCAATACTTGAATGCTATTCTAAAAGTAGGAAAGTAAAAAAAAAAGAGTTAAACATGTGAAATCCCGTCCCGTGCATGATTTCAGCCCCAACTAGCGGCATTTGATGAACGGAAGATTGTTAGCCCTCATTAATACATTGCGCAATAAGTTACAGTCAATTCTCCGTTACTCCTTTAGTCGACTGCGAGCTGGCAAGAAGACTGGTTCTTTGTTTTGTAAATCGCGAACCTCGTTTTCGACAATCTAACACTTATTTTGTTAAAGTGCTTTAACGTTTATTTCAGATAAGTATGTAACTTTATTTAATATTTCCTGACTATTGTAAATGAATACAACTGCGTAGCATATTTACCGTGCCAGCTACGCCAACGGTGCGCGCCCGGGCCATTTACAGCGGTAAATGGCCCGGGCGCGCATCATTGTGTGTGCGTACAGCAGGCAGCACCCATTTCATGCTGGTAAGTTGTACACTTCCCTTTAATACGGTCAGGGAGGTCGTTAGATGAAACATGCGTCAATGCACTAATTATTGTATAAGTTATGCACTGTTTGTGGTTCGCTCGAGTTCGATATGCTGATTAGCTCCAAGTGTTTTTACATCTCAGCAAAAAACAGTTTTTTTCTTCTTCTCCGTTGAGAGGAACCTCATTTTAAAACAGTAATAGATTTCATTACCTCACACAGTAAAATTTTATTACCTCACGCTGAGGAAATAAATGTATCTCATTTCATCACACGTCAGGTATAGTTAATGACCCCCCCCCCTACCTCCCAAAATTTCCTGCCTTGTCGTGGAGAAGGGCTCAACAGCCTTGGCTTAGTCACCTACGGTGAACTAAGAGGAACCCACACAGCTGGCCCGAGGTGCTCACTCAGGCCACCTCACAGCGGTGAAATGTTTGTTCTCTCCCCCTACTGTCACAACCGAGACGCGGCGTTTCCGTTGTGCAGGGGAAGTTGGACGCCGCGGGGGGCGCCTTTATGTTCTGGTGCGCCTTGAGAATTCCAGTACGAAACAAGTGTTAGCTACGGACTTATTGTCTGTAGTGTACGGAATAATTGTTTAGAGTCTGGTTGTTTCGTCCATAATCCAATTACAATTTATGAATTTTAAAACACCTGTACGATCGATATAAGAGAGCCTCCGTAAAGTTGCTCCTAACGCTTTTTTTCAAAAGAACGAAGACAAAGAAGTTTTGGGGAAGTGTACGTGTATTCTTGTTAACTTGTACTTTTACTCCGTACTCACGATTTGTGAGTTTGTGGGAATATTTGGTTAACATTAAATAATTCCAAAGTATGCATCCCGTGATTGCGTATGTGTTCAAGGTGCTTAAGTGTTGCGATTATGACAGACCCAAATTCGGTAGAGGGCTGCGCTTAGAGGTTGTACAGTTGTAGATTATGGTAGTCCATAATTGATAAAAATATCTCACGTGTATCCTTTACTGCTGAGAGCTTTCCTCATAGTTGAGGATATCTCTGTAGCGAACTTGGTGCTGAAGAGGTGCGCGAAGCGACGGCTGACCTCTCCGTCGCCGGCACCCACGTCGACGAGCGCGCCACTACCGAACTGCGTGCCCGCGGCGCCCAGCAGCCGTCGCGCCTGTGCCTCCGACAGCACGAACATCGAACCTCGACCCAACCAACTGAAATATAAATATACATAATATAATATAAATGTACATAATATATGTAATGAGTCGGGCCTTTTATTAATTTATATGCACGTTTAAATTGCCATATTAGACTCATTTAGTATTGTAGTTTGAAAGATTAGACCATAGATGAACATCAAATTAAAAATAAAATTTTTACCCTTAAGCATTTACCTAGACACCAGGGAGGAGGGACCGTGAATTTGTGGGGCCCTGGGATAACACTACTTGGGATTCTACCATATTAATCCAATTAATGAAGTCAATAAACTGTTTTCTATAATTATCTACTCGTATACGGTCTGGAATAAAATTATATGACTTACACAAACAGCAACTGTAAGACATTATTGCATAAGAAGAAAGCGGTCTAGGTGCGATCCGAAAGGTCCATACGACTAACTTCCCAGTGGAAAGACTAAAAAAATATCATATGTTTAATATTTTATACAATTTTTTATTCGGCACAAAAAACGACTTGACCGATTTTGCTCACAATTTAATGAGGTCTAAGTTATATAATGCGTTAACTGAATCTGGTCTCATGTCAATATCACTCTTTGTTCTCGAGATACACGAGGCGAAAATTGAATCCGAACATACATACATACATACGTTCATATGTACACATGGACATCCTCCTAAAAACCATACTGTTCGACTCTAAAGAGTTGGAAACGTGGAGATATGTTAAAATTTCCAATTTGTAAAATCGGACCCACTACAATAACTTCCCATTGGGAAGTTATTTAAAAGGTTATGTGTATTTATGTTCAATAAATTATAAACACTTTTAGATTTTTGCGCTGCATATCCTTCCTTTAGTTGCTCATCACATTGTCAGTCTTTCGTTAAATCACAATTTATGGAAAGAACTGATGAATTATTAAGTTGATTGTTTAACATTGTTGACTTATATTTGTTTTGTATATAGCTAGTGTATATAGCCGCTTCATAGCTAATGTTTGAGAATGTAAAACCACCCGAAAGATAATCTTGCAAATCCGCAAGATTGAGTCCATCAGTCCCCCGAATCCGCAAGATTTGCAGGATTTTACAATATTTTAGAATTATTAGGCCACAAAATTATTTTCTAAGTGAGTAAATGAAACAATCGAGTTTACTTAGAAGAAACAAATAGTATAATTGACTCTTGATCAGAAATAATGACAAAAATCTAAATTATGTTATGTGAATTAAAGTCTCAAAAAAATATTAACGAGATTCGGACACTTGCATTTGAAATTGTTTTCGGAGTATACGTAAAGTGTCTATATTTTCATCTTTTACATTTGATCGGATTTTGCTGCACATGTAGCCAGCAGCTGAAAATGCACGTTCAGATTCAACGCTAGCAGGTGGAACGGACTTAAGTTAAGTTGCTTCTAGATACTTCCCTCTTGTTTCCTCCACATTATAAAAGAGTCATTTCTCGTGTTATTATAAGATTAAGGGATACCGCCGGCTGTTGAGTAGTTGAAGATAGATAGAGTAGTTTATATAGCACAGTTGATGGTGTGTTTTCAGAAGTCGTCCAACTTTTTTCGAAACTGCGGCACCGTCGGTTGTGATTGAAACAACACTCGGTCCAAAGAAATGTTCATTCTCTTGCAGGTTTTTTTGAGAGCTACCACACACGCTTCTGTGGGAAAGCTGCCCAAGATACGAGCCAGCCCCAAATTTCAAGCAACGGCTTTTCCATTCCTGAATATGTTTAAATATCTATGATTCCGAGAAGAGGTCCATTCGTCAGATGTTATTGCAAATCGTTTCTCACTGTTTTTTGAAATCTCTAAGTTCAACAGTAACTTTCTTTTGAGTTGAAGCACCACACTCCATTACAATAGATCTAATTGTACGAGCAGAGGTAGGCAATTTATGGTCTTCTGCTTCAATCAGTTCTCGTAAGTCAATCTTCGTCGTAAACTTTGAGAATGGTATGCCATCCTTAGCGAACATCGTGATATATTCTCTTCCTTGGAACATTTTGCAGACTAAAAAAATCTGTGATGACTTTTACTTTTTTAGCCGGCGTTAAAGTATTTTGTTGTGAATGCTGCTGAGAAGAGCTTGTACTGGCGGTTTCTATATCACTAACGCTACGTACAGATTCCTCTGTTATCTTATACTTCGTACATAAGTGTACTTGCAAGCCCTTAGTAGATCGAGCGCTTATTTTGATGATCGAAGGACAAAGTTTACACTTAGCAGAAAAGCCATCTTCCGATCTTAAGAATTGCTGCCATACAAATTTATTACTGTCGTATTCCTTATAAATTACTTAAGCATTCATTTTCTTTTCAGTTATTAATTCAGTTATCAATTAATCAATTTTATCTAGATAGAATGTTGCTGTTCAAATATAAAAATAAACCGTTTAAATTTATTTCAGTTTAAATCGCATGTCACAAAGTACACACTAGTACGCACAGTACGTCACGAACACACGAGTCAAAACTGAAATAGTGCAAGCATTAGTAGAGTATCGACAGATATTTTGGGGAATCCCCGTACAGAGAGAAATTCTCATTCACTCGTCACTCGACTCACACACATACGTACTTCAATTTGGGAATCCGAATATTGTCGTTCATTTGTGTCGTGTTATGCGAATTTAGGCCGGAAAAATAAAATCTTGCAAATCTTGCGGATCCCGCACGTGCTATCCCGCATTTGTGATCGCGCTAATTTCACGTGCGGATCCGCGGGATTGCATTCCCTAGGTGTAAGACTTTATCTTAGACTTGAGTAAGATTTTCACCGAATCCATTCATTTACTATATGTTCGGCTCCGTTATATGGATAATAATCAATTAGGTACACTTTCCAGATCTGTTTTCATTATTGTTGTCTTGCAAAACCATTTAAAATTTGAATTTCTTACTATATACCCTCATAGAATTGGCATCTTTTATTTAAATCCAAAATCCAAAACAGCTTATCCAACGTTTAGCGTGTCTCTTTAAAAATTTTGACTCTAGCTGTAAAATTTGAACTAATTCGTAGTAGTGACATAATCACTGTATTATGCTCCCACACTAGTATTTAGTATTTTAGCTTTCTCCTCGTGTACCTTAATTTTTGATCCGATTTGTGTCGTATGTTACTCACGTACTCTTTTAATGACAAAATTAACTTGTTGCCTTCACAAATATCCTCTTTAAAATTTCTTCGAAAAAATAGTATCGAGTTTATCAACTTTAATGAATAAATTCACCTCTTTTCAAAAATTTACTCTCATTCTCATTTTCACTAAAAGTTATGATATTTATCATTATAATTATTTTTAGCTTTAACAGATATTGTCTTCACTGAGAGCTGGGGGCCTTTTACATCCACGGGACCTTGAGCTGCAGCCCAAAAGCCTATATATAGATTCGCCATTGCTAGACAATCAGAGTCTAGGTCCTAGCTAATCAGAGTCTTGGTCTAGCTGTTTAGCTTAGTGATGTGATGAAAAAATTCGTCTAACGAATGTGTTGATGGTGTGCATAAATAGGTCTATAACCAGTACTAGACTAAATTAGATTTAAAACATTCACTGCTTAATTATTATTTTTGTAAATGCACAAGAAATCCTGAGCGTAACTTTATATTGGTTTCGTCAATTATAGATACGATGCAACTATTTTAGTCGTCTTATCTAACTTAATTGTCGAAATAACTAAGTTCACTACGTTGCATTCTAATATAAATGGCACAAATTCTCTCGCGAGCGGTTTGCGAGGCGAACGCCGCGAGTCCTAACAACAATAGCGCAATTATTCGCCACCGACGGTCGTGTGGTGGTGGCTGTCCGAAGGTAGATAGCACAGGGCCGCAATTACTGAGGATAAAGTACAAAGCACGCTGCGGGCTACGTCGCGGGCTGGTTCGGCGCTCGATCGCGCAAATTGCGCGCCCGCCGCGACGTCTTCATAGCGCCTCGGGCTGCAGCGAAAGTGGATAATTGGAAATAAATCCTACACTCATTAGCTGAGAGTGATCGTCGCACCGATCGATACAAATTCGTCTTCGCCAGCCAAAGAGATAATCGGTGCAGGGCTCGCACTCTGTTATTAGTTATTAGCCGTTGCGGCATATATCACGCACGGAATTATTCGCGGCCCCTGGCGTCCGCACAGCGCGATGTACCTCCGTTAGTTTGTTAGAAACTTACAGATCATTAATTTAACTACGAATATAAATATTTTTTGCTGATTATAAATAATTACAAGTATTACTCCAGTCCATGGAATAACAATGGCATTATATATATATATATATATGACGATGTAAGTCCTTTGACGAGGAACGTAGGCTGACGATCGAAGTTTGTTTGGGACGGACAGTGCAGATTGATTGCTTTATTGTCCCGCGTGGCGGTGTAGGCGACACGCGATACATGATACATGAAGGAACTGTGTCCGCGCCTAATGAGCATATACACCGCGTAATTGTTGCCAGATTTTGAGAGCTTTCTTTGCAATAACGAGACAAGATTGAGTTGCTACATAAAATCGATTTGGTTTGCATGAAGCCATTTGTTAGCAGTCACGAAGTATTAGCGTTTATTGATGACGACTGTTACAAAAATATGGTGCAAATTTAAGTAGCATTTTGAAACGGGAAATTCGAACGATGATTAGGACACGGTCCAAATGATATCGACACGTGGAACGTGATCCTTGAGTGAAGTCGAAAATTGTGCGGTGTTAAGGGGCGCCGCGTAAATCGAGTGGTGCTGTAGGTGGTTAGGCGGGCGCGGAGTATCCATTTCAGTAGAATGCGGTGGCTTGCAACAAGGAATCCGATGCGGTTATCGAGGACGTAGGTGAGAGATGTATGGCGGGCGGGCGCGGGCGCGGGCCGAGGCTCGTATCGCGATTGCATCGGAGAGCAAACAAGCGGGCGGGGTGTCGCGCGCGGGGCCGCTCAAATCATATTACCCCCGGCCTCACACTCGTCCCGCGCCACACACGTCACTTGAGTGCGCGTCGCCATGGTGACGGCCCGGCCCGTGCATGATATTAGTACGTGGGTTTATCTCCGGCCGTTTAAACTTAAAGCGCCGTCGCAGCCGCTGCTTCGCGCGGGAAATTAAAATCGGCCCGGACCGGAAGGCACTCGACCCTTGCGCTTTCGGGTCCGTGTTCGCCCTCCCGCTAGAAAACTGGTTTATAAATATTCAAATAGTTTTTCAATATCTCCAACGTATATTCAAATAAAATAGAATCAAAAATGTAAAAGTAGCATCAATGATCAGAACGATATCGTTGAACTTTTCATTCTTCGCGTTCTTCTTCTTTGTCAAGTCTCTTGTAAGGTAGGGAGAATTATTAGATACAGAAAAAATCCTTAACACTGCTCTCTGTTGTCGATTACAAAAATATTTAATATTTTTTTATTATTCTAACTCCTGAAATCATATCTTTCTCATTTTTTCTTCAGTGCTTATTTGTGTGTAAATAATCAACAGTTAAGGCTGTATAATAATATATAAGGTTATATTTGATATAAAACAACTCCTTGTCTTGGAGAAAAGAAAAAGTAGAAATAGCTATAAACTACAATTTACCATAAAAATAATGCAATGAAGTGATTGGTAAATATTTTTGGTTACAGAAATCTGTAAAATGAGATTTTAAAGATTATTTACAAAATGTGACACATCGCTATTAATGACATTAAAAAAATACATAACATAATAAAGATAAAGCAATAGTTCATCACAAAAGCAATATTTTAGTCGCATATATTTATTTTAACTGTGGCGCAGAGGAGTCGGGAGGAACTCCTCCCCCACGTATGTAGATAGATACCTACACATTTGCTTTACTCAAAGACATTGTCGCTTTCAGACACCTCATTAGAGCGTCCCATGTGAGCCTACCCACCCCCCACCCCGTCCCCGCGCCCCTGCACATACAGAGGAGAGCGATACTTTTCCTTAGCTCGCAAACTCGGATGGATAATTACAGTTAGCTATGTACGTATGTAGGATCCCATTTGTTGCCTAATGTCTTTCTTGTCTCGATAAATTTTGGATACGCGAAATCCTTCGGGTTATTTATGTTAGATTTGGTATGTGCCATGTATATTAGAAGATATATGTTTGTCAATTATTGGGAAGGAATGTACGACGTTTTTAGTGATTATAGAGTGACAAACGAGCAAACATTCGACCTGAGGATAAGGCCGCTACCACTTGTGACTCCATAAACCCACTTCAAACGAGGGAGGCTACAATTGCGTTTTAACCCCCTGAAAAGTATAAATCTGTAACCTTAAAATTATAGGCTCTTTTAGCTTTAAATGGAAGCATAGAAGTGAGTGCACTGCTGCTTGGCGACAGAAATGAGCAAGAGATGCGAATCAGTCGGATTCCTAGCACGAAGAGCAGCCCTGCCACCCAGCACACGTTCGAAACATTTTACTATTTTATTGGACTACTATAATAAGAATTCCAAGCGTTCGGCATTTGTTACGATAGTTGAAATATTTGGTTTGAATTGCTGTGTGGTAGCGACCTAAGAGAATCCATTAGCCCATTTCGTACCGTGGGTTGTAAGAGGCGACTACGGGATACATTTTTATAGAAAAGGGGCAAACGAGCATGCGGCTCGCTTGATGGTATGTGTCGGCCGCCGCCAATGAACAAATGCAACACCAAGGGAATTGAGGGTGCGTTGTCGGACTTATAAAAAGACTAAGCTCGCGTCGTGAAGATCCGTAAGTCGTATCGGTCCGGATTAATCAAATATTTAATTGATTGCTTTAATTTCAAACAACACTTGTCAAAACGTGAGCAGCATGAATTTTTACACTTACGTCGAGAGAAAAATGCGATAAGCGATAATTAACAGAATTATTTAAGTTTACTGTTAAGGGTCAGTTAACACCGATACGTGACGTGACGTGACGCAGCGCGTACTTTTTAAGATAGTGATACAAAATATAACTTATTTACTACACAACAGGATACGTATTGTATAGAGATAATTCAAAAATGCTCCGCGGGGTCACGATACGCAGCGCTGCGCTTCTAGGTGCCTCGCGGCGTAGCGCGAGCGCGTCGCATCTTGACGCAGCGGCGCTTTATAGGTAGTCGTAGCGTGCAAGAGTGCTTGCGTGAGCAACTTCACGATACGCCTCGCGACGTCGCGATGCGTCTTTGTGTGAACCGACCCTTAAATACAGCACCCGTGGTCACAGATTAAATAATGCGTAATGTAGTTGTAGGAGAATTTTGAGTTAAGTGGGATTGACGGATAGACCACAGGCAACAAGCCAACTACGCAGTAATGTATAAATGTAAATGAATTCAATCCGCGAAAATATCACTGTAATGATATAATTCTGTAAAGAAATAAACACAGCAGTAATACGTCGAGAACAAAGATTTTCATTCGAGCTAATAACTAAAACTAAAAAGAACAATGGAAAAGAAATGTGTAATTGAGCCATATACTTTCCTATTGTAAATATATTCCTTTTACATTAAAGCTGAAACCAGAATTCAAGTTCGCTATTAGGCCTGCAATAAAAATCAAGTTGGATGGCGTATAATCGAACCGTCACACAAACTGGTGCGTGTGATAACCTCGGACGGCTTTTGGGCTATAAACTATAGAAAAGTGGATAGTAAAATGTTATAAACAATGAGAGCACGGCTAAAACGTTTTAGTGTTAAGAGTGGGCTCATAAACCGACGACACGCACCCGTAAAATATTAACGATACGTACTACGAGAAAAGTGACGACTATCAATGTACCTACTAGCGATTTTCGGTCGCGGACGTGCTACAAATAATGGGCGGGACAAATTTATTCGCGGGACCGAATTGCCCCGATTGAATATTTTACTAGCCCACGAGTGCTTCCGACGATATTTTTCTATTTCAACGACCATTTTACTATCAATAGCCTAGTTTCCTTTAATATAATTTGCGCGACAAGTCGAGTCGTTCTATCCGGAATTTGTCTCGATTATTTAGCATCGTATGTGTTTTGCTGTTATCCTATTTTCGTTTAAAGTTTTTTTTTTACATACGGTAAAAAATAATTATACAAAATACATACGATACAGTTAATTCTAATATAAATTGGTTATATCACATTTTACTTTTTACAGTACAGTTTTTTAGGCAGTCTGTACCTATACCTATGCCTATCGCTTATATCGCTATGATGTAACTTGCTCGCTGTTGTCTTAGGTACATAATAAGTTCGGGACGACGTCAATCCATGGTGCCAGTTATTATGTTTAGCGCTTCGAGAACACAATAACCTTTAAAAGGTGTAAAGGCGAAGCCCAGTCGGACTTTAAAATAGCTTCTCGGAGGCGGATGGTTTATTGCTTATTGAGCAGCGCTGACGAGACACGTTGACGGGTCGGTGAGTGGAATCTCAGTAAATATCGGGGAAATACGTGGCGACGTTGAAATTATCGTTTGGTGGGAGGTGCGCTGGCAGTCAATGCAATAGTTTAAAGTAAATGAAATAAGAATGGAGTGAAACAATGAGCATTGTCGCGATGTCGGAGCGCACGCGCATCGAACTGCCATTGGCCGTTGCGCGCTGGGCGGGGCGAGAGGCTGCGCGCGCGCTCCGCACCCGCACGCGAATTAAAACAATAAAATTAAAGTAATAAAACAATGCAAGCGTCGAAGAGCGCCCGCTGTCGGCATTAATGGCCGAGCGGACGCGACGCCGCGCCGCGCCGGCCTGGCTTATTGAGAGCTCGTCTCACCCCACACACATGAAATAGTGACGGTTAAATTTCGACAAACATTAAAATGAAAATAACCATACAAGAACTTGTATATATATGGCACTCACTATAGACATAAGCAAATATAACCATTCGTAGAATAATAATACAAATTCGGTGTAATGGCAGCGTAAGTACCTACCCTTGTACCCACTACCCCATGTTCTGTATGACGTGGGGTAGCTGTCGTAGGAGTCGACAGAGAGAAACTGAAACAGAATGTGGTCAGCAGCATCTTCCGGCTAAATCACACGCACCACCACACCACAGCCACAGCGGAATAAAAATAACAAATTTAATAACTAAATTTGAACATATCGTGAAAAATTCACGATACCAACACGATTCATTTCTTTCAAGTCCTTTATAAGGATCACTGCATTGTTAAGAATCGCAAAGGATGTTGAATAAACTTGTTTCCTTCATTTCTCCTTTATACTACTACAACGCTCGTCCAAAAACTGAGTAAAAGTCAGTCTTAAAATTAAAGGAACAGCGCAAACTCTCCGACATCCACCGTACTAGCAAAATTTTGCCTCATTAACTTAATTACTTCAGAACGTGGATAATTTATTACATAAAAAAAACTTTCAATTCAAAATCAAATAAAATCAAATTTTAAACATTCAAATTCAATTAAAATTTCAAAGAATTGAAAAACGTCTTCAGATAGTTCATGACGATTCCTATAAGAAGCACTAACGAAATTCCATTTAGAAGTGCATCGACAATGATGACTGATGAATGATGATGGATAATAATAATCCTATTAATCTATAAAATAAATAAAATAAAACTTTTTACTAAATGCATATGAAAGTACGTATGGTACTTGTGACAAAAAAACAATAAAATTTTTGTCTGTCTGTCCGTCTGTTTATCTGTTTGTTCTGATTTTGAAGCGACCTTCACTGATAGATAGCCGAAGTTATAAGGAATAACTTATAAACTTACTTAACTTCTAAAAGCGCAAAAGATATTAAAACTCATGAAATTGTGAACAAAATCTGAGTAAAATAAGGAAGTATGGTAATAAATCACTAAAAACTATGCGTACGAAATCGCGGGCACAGCCATTTAAACAGGTTGGTATATAATTTTTGTTACAAACAAATATTAGGTAATTGGAAGTATACGTATTTTACTTTGCCTTTTGCTTGATAAATGTTTGGTTCATGTAAAAAATTAATATGAAAGCACTACAATAATCACGACTATTACAATTTCTCATAAAATACTATAATTAACAGAATTTACTTATGTATAACGTTTTACAAAGTAGAGATCATCTCACTCAAAGAGATTTCTTTAAATCCATGAGAACAAGTTGGCTGGTGTTTTTTGTATTCATTAGAATACTATATAGATACACTGTGTACTAAATAATTCATTGAGAATTATAAAGTATACTGTGATTTCTGAGTCTCGAAATAAGCGCCATCTGCCGGGTCCAATATTCGTGAATCTACTTACGTAAATTAACAGCATCAAAGTCGGTCCAGCGGTTTATGAGAAGTTTAGTAGCATACACACAGACAGAAAAATTATATATAAATATTAGTATTGAATTAAGAATAATATATCTACTCGTAGTTTTTAAAGGTACGAGTATTGTGAAAACGTTACATCGCGGTTTTCGCTGCATGGAAGGTTCTTGAGCGGCAGCCTCGCGCCAGTAATCTACGAGTTCGTATTATTCGTCCTGCCGCTGTTCACTGGTCTCTTCTTATTTTTGAAAGCACAGCATTTTTATTCTGTGATTGTTGAATAGAAATAACTGATAGTGATCATATTAGCTATTGTTAACAACAAAAAGTGTTGCAATAAGTCAGTGTTAAATTTTCACGTTCTGTTGGGATTCATGTTATTTGTCATAAACAAATTGTTATTATTTTTTAATTTAATATAGTATACTATAGATTACGTTTTAAATTGTCGTTAATATTATATTTACATTTTCAGTAGTTAAAATGAGGATAGTAATTAAGGTAAATGAAGGTCAAAATATTATGAAGGCTGTAGGAATGAAGTCTAATTAATAAATCTGAAAGTAACCAGACCAGCAGAATGCAATGCTAATGTCTATTAGTCTCAAATTCATTCCACTACAACGCTGGAAGGCTTTCAACGGGTAAGTACCAGCGGCGGTCGCTCTCTGCCCTTGTAACGAATGTCGTCTCATTTACTAATGTGTCACACACACGCGGTGTTGTTTCACGGGCGGGGGTGGTGCGGCGCCGGGGATGGGGGTCAGTCTCCGGGGTGGGGGCGACGTGTCCACCCGCGGATGACCAATGACGGTCCGAGTCCGCTTCACGATGCAACGTTAATTAGGGCGCTCTGAAATCTCTGCTGCAATACAGGGCGTAACCTCGAGAGGGTTTCAGATATAGTTGGCTTACATAGCGTTGTTGTATTTGTATTAGTGATACCTCGAAAATAATTAAAAGGGGTTTTGTAAAATACTTTGCAAGTGAAGGTAAAGTGGAAATGGGCTAGCTATATAGATCGATGAACCGATGGGGAAAAAAGCTTCTCAGCCTCGTACTTGAAAGCTTAGTCCATCAATCCTCCAGCAGATGAAGTAATGACCTGATAAAACACGCAGCATAAATACCACAATTTCTATATAATTAGTAATCGTGAAAAAAGTTTCATGAGACTTTAAAGGTGATTATAAAAAAAGTAATTGAATTTTTAAAAGCATGTTCTTTTTAGTGATTTAACAAAGTCGTTTAAATCCACGGTCTTAAGAATTTTGAATTCGTTAGCGCGTAGCGTGGACGAGCGTTAGAGTGGACATAACATGTTTCCTTAAGGCGCCGTCTTAGTCATCTTAAGAACAAACAAGCGACGTCAAAGCGTGATTGTGAAAAGGATCGTGATTATTACAGTGCGCGTAGTTAGCAGAGGCTTCATTAGAGGCGAGCGAAGCCAGGGTGGGGATGGGGGTGGTCGGGATCTCATCTCGGCGGGTGCATCGGCGGCTGCGCGCGCAAACAAATTAAAACGTAAGACGCGCCCTAATCAATAGCCGAGTACGCCGCGGAGCCGAATTAACTCGTCCGAATGAAAAAATGAACAAAATTATATTCGCGCGAGACCCCCGAGCCCCGGCCGGGCGGAGGAAATTGCTTTTCTTTCAGCGGGCGCGCTCACGCCCGGCGCGAGAGGGTTGCTCGCAACACACACACGATATTATAATTTACGTTTCCTCGTATATCGCGCTGTAAGTAGGTACTTTACCTGGGCGTTTCGCGCTCAACCCTCGGCTCTCGCTAAATCTGAGCTTTATACGTTTACTTGACGCGACGAGAGCAATATTAGTTTCGAGCCAACTCTTTCCCTACTACGATATTTATTAACGTTCCACGAGGTTTGTAATATATTTTCATACTTTTCTTCTGATTCTGCGGCTTTATTGTTATATTATGTACGTTTCATAGATCCAGCTTTGTTAAAAAGACTATTTAAATCAAGACTAACGGTAAAAACACAAATAGGAATCGTAAAACACAAATAGGAAGTAGGCTAAAGCAAATTCGAAATTTTTGTTATTGCAACACTGAACATTCGCTATATTTAACTTACATTTCCTTATAAGTATTATTAGTAAAGTTGCGCCGCGAAAAATGTTTATTTAAAAGGGATAAAAGATTATTGCAACAAATTGAAAGTCACCACGTAATTGAAGCAATATTAAGCATTTGTTTGTCCAGCATATACGTTCAGCTTGTAATATGTAACAATCACGGCGAAAACTGGTTGCCATCAACGAGTGTTGACGCGGTTCTCACGTAACTGGTTACAGTAGCCCACGGACACTAGCAAGCCAACCAAAGACTGTAGGTTACGTCATCACCTCTGAGAACCTTATCGTCATTACTAGCTAACTAGCAGTCCGTAGATTATTATTGCCCTTCATAACATTGGAAGCACCGTAGCTCGATCGCAAAAAGGTAAGATGCTGGTACAAAACCTGACAGATTTCTATACAGATTATATATGTCCCACTCGGCGTCTAATACCTACCTGTAGGTTAATATACTCGTGTAGACGTTACACTGCTGATAAGTAGAGCATAGAAATTTCGTATATTTATTTGAGCCATTTATCGCCCTATCCATTTCCAAAGAAGCTTTTTCCAAAGTGCTGATAGTAATGTTTTAAAATTAGAAGACATACAAAACTTAGGAGTTCAAAGTGCCTCATATTTAGATTTGTTGCAATCACTTCATAAAGACGATTCTGAGCATGTAGGTATTTGTCACCGACTGTCTATTTTATAGATAGAGGTTCGTTTAGAGAATTCTCATTAATCGAAGGCGAGAGTTGTCTAATCTCTGCGCCAGTCCGCCCAATTAACGCGTAGGCGATGAGTCCGCCGCCCGCCCGGTCCCTTGCCGGCCAATGGCGGCCACGCGGGGATTAATTAAGTAACTTCCCGTCCGAGAACAACCCCGGCGAACCCCCGATAACCCCCCAGCCCCGACACCATGCACCTCGCAGCCCCCCGCACGTCCGCGGAGTCTGCGGACACGCCCGGAAAACTAACCACCTAATGAGGGGAGATGACCTCACGTGTTTGTGTGTCGTTTTGTCTGCCTGTGTACGTACAAACTATGCTCGTACATTTATATGAAAGTGTCGACCTATTGTGTGTTCCTTATGTAAGCTACCGCATTGTTTGTCTGTAACTTTTGCTTAACTTTTTCCCGTAACTCAAGGCTTGCAACTAAGCGAAGTCTGGAACGAAGAACTTACATATATATATATATATATATATAT
>DWHP01001708.1:0-15559 GCA_018247895.1 Parnassius honrathi | reverse complement strand
ATAATTGTGATTTTCACGCTGCCGACATTCGCTTGGTATGTTTTGTTTTTGTTATCAAAATATACTACTACTTGTAATGAACTAAAACGTGACTTTTATATAGAGAATTTTGTATAGATTTTATAATGCCAAACTTCTTCATAAAAAGTAGTCTCTAAATATAAGTTTTAATGATTTTAAGTGCTGCGGGTGGGTGCGGTCGCATGCGACCGTTCGGGATTTGTCGGGCGCATGCGACTGCATGAGAATTTTAAGGGGACTGAGGAGTTAAGACTAAGATGACATGCTCTCCCAAAAGCAAATCCGCGCGGGAGGCACCTTAAAACAGTTTCTCGGAGCTGAACGCGGATAAGGAACTAGGGACCGCGAGTAGCAATACTCCTGCGGAGCCCCTTAGAACAGATGACCTCTTTTCAGCTGCCTGGCAATTGGTGAGCCGCAAAGGGAAAGGCAAGACACCCCAAAAAGGTGGTTAGCCGACCCAACGGACCATCAAGTGAAAAAAGTTAAAATAGAAGAACAGGAAACAGAGAGAGAAACCCGTAAAGAAAGGGCTGTGCTGGATGCTCCCAAAATTAATACCAAGAAGGCTGGACAAGCTACTGTTCCTGTAATGTTTGGACCTGGACCCAGTAGCCGTACTAAAACGAAAGGATAATAATCCAGCCCAAGTGGATGGTGCACCTGCAGGGACTACTTCCAAGAAATCCGCCAGGAAGCAGAGAGCGGCAGAAAGTGTCCTGGTAAGAAAGAAAGGGCAGCCGAAAGGAGGCTAGACGAGAACACCTCGTCGATGTGCGAACATAAAAAGGTGAGACACGAACAGCAATCCAAAGCTGCAAAGACCAGCTATGCTTCTGCTGTTAAAGCTAAATTGTGTGTGGCCTTAACGTGTGCGCGTACAGGTCACATCACAAAGGAAATAGCTAACAACATCCTCGTAGGTATCCAGAGGAAGATGATCAGTGAGGCTTGAAGTAGCCAAGACCTTGATGCGCCGGGGCCAGTCTTCAGAGGCAAACCCGTTTCCACGGAGGGTGTCCTAAAGCTGTGGTGCGACGACCCGAAGGCTTTGGATTTGTTCAATGGGAACATAGCTACCCTTGATCTTAAATCCCAAGACCAGTGACAAAACGGCCTGCACAACCGAGCCGAAGCCACCAGTAGAGATCGAGCTCAACGGCAAATCACTGAGTGACGGAGAGGGCTGCACCTTGCCGTCTAACTTCAACTCGGTGACTGACGATGAGACCTGAGATCTGCTGGTAGGCTAATATTTGGGCGGGGACAAGGAGGACACGATCAATGATGGCGTGCCTTTCATCCAGAACTAGCCTCGAGCAGGGTCAACCTCCGCCACAGCTAAACTGCGTCGGCTCAATTATGCAAGTGATTGGAGGCTCAACGGGCGGCAATAGCCCTAATCCAAGAGCCGTGGACTGTGGCTGGTAAAATCAACGTCCTAAACAACCAAAGTACAACCGTAGGTTATACTACAACTCTGGGCACGACAAGCCTAGAGAGTGTATCTACACTACCAAAGATATCTGTGCACAACTATTAACAGATTTCTGTTCCAGAGACATGTATGCTACGGTAAATCTCCCTCATGTCCTCGTAAGGCCAGTGAATTTCTGCGAGAGAACTGGGCTAGAGGTTGTGATCGAAACGGACTCCAACGAGCATCATCCCCTCTGGGGAATGGAAAAACCTAATTAACGAGGTAAGGTTTTAACTGAATATCTCTTTAGCACTAACCTAATCATTTTGAATACAGGCTCCGAACCAAACTTCATAAACAAACGTTGTCGAACAATAATCGATCTTACACTTACAATAGAAGGAGCAACAAGACTAATCACGGAAGGATATGTGTCGAGAGAAAGCATGAACTCAGACCGTAGATAAATTTGTTTCGTACTACAGGTCGATATCCCCATTACACCACCATGGAGAAATCTCCGCAAGACGGATAAAACAAAATACTTCAATAGGCCGACGTCTTCACTCGAGGGGTTTTAAAGGGGCCAAATACTATAGCAGAGCAGTCGCTCCCACAAAAACAGGCGGTAGCTGTAACTAGAGCCATGATAGACAGTTACCATGCAGCATATCCAGAAATCACTCCACCAAGTGGTGGGGTAAAGAACTAGATAGGAAACACAAAAAAGTAAGAAAAGCCCTAAATAGGGCCATGAATACCTCAATGGTGAAGACTGGCAACAATACAAGAAAACTAAGTCTGACAAAAAATGTATCATGTAAATGGTCATCAAGTATATAATTCTGTGGTAACATAGAAATCTGTGAATAAGCGCATCGGATAAGGAAAATCCTATCTAAACAAACCACGCCGGAATCCATCACTCTAAAGAAACCCGACGGAAACTACTCAACACACAAACCCTACGCATCCTAATTGAAACGCACTTCCCAGAATGCTGCGTAACTCATGGGGTAAACCGGCATTACGATATAATGACATCAACAGCAGAAAACTGGAATTTAGCACAATGATAACGATGGATAAAATCCATTGGGTCATTCACATTTTCCTCCCCTATAAGGCGGCAGGACCTGATGACATATTACCGGCACTCCTACAGTGGTGGGGTAAAGCTAATAGTCAGGCTTGTTGCCATAATGAGTGCATCTAGCTCTTAAATATGTTACTATGTGAAGGAGAGAAATGAAAGTTACATTCATACTCGAACCTATTAGCCTTACATCCTTTCTCCTAAAGAAGATGGATAGGATGTGTCATATGGAATTAAGAAGGTCGGCGCTAATGAGCTTACCGCTACACGACAAGCAACACATCTACAGCTTAGGTAAATCGACAGAATTGGCACTTTATCAGGCGATGACAAAGATTAAAGAGGCCATCCAAAACAAAATAACATGCCTATGTTACTTCATAGACATAGAAGACGCTTTTGACAGAACGAACTCCAGCACAAAAGCTGCACTAAGTAAACATAAAGTTGAACCAGCTCTGATTGACTGGATAGTAAACATGCTCAGTATACGAACAATAAAGATTGATGGTGAATCTCAAACAATCCAGAGCAAGAAGGGCTGCCCGCAGGGTGGGGTTCTTTTACCTCTCCTGTGGAATATGGTCATTAATGAACTCATCAGGAAATTAAATTCTAATCACTTCTAAACAGTAGGTTATGCAGATTACCCGACAATAGTAGTCTCTGGAAAGACAGCAGGTATGGTGTGCGACCTGATCTGATGGTGCAGGGAATATGACTTAACCGTTAACCCAAATAAAATAAAACGATTCTAGTAATGTTTATACAAAAACAAATGCTGAATAACTATCACCTCAAGTCTCTTCAGCACAAAACTTCAGCTATCGTCTGAGGTAAAATATATAGGTCTCACCTTGGTCAATAAACTGAACTGGAATAAACACATAGAACACAAAATCAACAAGGACAGTATAACTTTCTGGCAATGCGGAAACATGATTGGTGAACGATGGGGTCTGACGCCAAAAATTATACTGTGGTTATACAAAATCGTGATTCGACCCATAATCACATACGGCGATACGGCTCTGGTATGGTGGACAAAGACAAATTAAACCACCACCATTAAGAAGTTTCAGCGTTACCAGAGACTGGCATGTATGGCTGCCACGGGCTGCACAAGAACTACACCAACAGCAGCCTTAGAAACTATGCTGGAGCTAACCCCGCTTCACCTACACGTACAAAAAGCAACTTTAGCTGCTATTAGACTAACGACCCTAAATTTTTGGAATAAGAATAGAGTCCGCCAGGTATAATTGACAGATTTTACTCCAAAATTCCTGTCTCATAAACCAAATATGATAAGATCCCTAAACAATTTGTATTTGATAAGAAATACATGATACAATTAAATGAAACTAAGCAGCCGGAGGGTTTATACCCAAAAGAACACAGAACTTTCATGGATGGTTCCAAAACAAATGAAGGTACAGGATCTGAAACTTTCTTGGAAGACCTCAATATCCACATATGTACACCGCTGGGTACCCACAAGACAGTCTTTCCGGCAAAATTCAATGGAATCATTCAAGCAAAAGATGCTAGGAGGGTAAATCAGAATACTGTCCGACAACATGGCGGTATACAAGCTCTGAGTTGCAATGTGGCAAGTTCGGGACTAATATATGTATTAATGCCATCAACGACTATGTTACGGCCCAGAGTTGCCCAGACGAAGGTCGACTGGATTGGGGCCCATAGCAAATCAGCTCGACGAACAACTAAGGGACGAACCCAAAGGCTTATGGAAAATACTTATAAAGCTAATAACTCAAAAACCTTACCCAGTTCAGGAGTAGGGTATACCACCAGGCGTCGTCAGCGTGGTGTGAAGGTAGTGTGAGTGTGTATGTGAGAGATCGGTGTTTGAATGTGGTAGCTGACTTCACCAAGGCAGGCCGGAATCCGCCGTCGCTGCACTGTTCCAAAAGAACGCCTCTCTGCTGGCACCGAACTCCAATTTTACTTCACTTAGCACAAACTACAGTCTAAGTTGATATATCGAGTATTCAAGACTATAATCCTATATTTTCCTTACGACATCATATCGCCGCGTATACAATTCCTCGACACAAATCGGTAACAGTATAGGTTAAACTGATAGCTAACTATCAAAAGAGGGCCTCGTTATAACATTTATGAACGAACCAAACTAAAGAAAATGGCGGCCGTTTAGCGTCTAACAATTCGGTTCAACTCGAGTTCTCGCGGCGCGGCGTTCCGAATCTGCCAGCCAACTGGTCGCGCGCGCCTGCGCGGGCAAAAAAACTTCCACTCGTTCAGTTGCCCCTCTAGAGGAATGCAATCCGTTTACGTCCAGTTCTCGCGCATTTGAGCGTGAACACTTTGGTTGAACGTTCTGTATCTGATGGGTTTTAAATGAATACATATAGGACATTAAAAAATAAAAATATAAAACACTTTCCCATAATTTTTCAATTGTTTTTCTGTCCGCCAGAATGAGTGAAACTAACAAGTAGTTTTATTACAAAAAAAAATGTGACTCAAGCGCGATATATTTTGCGACGTTTATGGTGTTAATAGTCGCACAAAATTGGATCAAGCGTTTTCAGTTGATTTATGGTGTCAAAGATGCAGCTCGCTGTGATCATACGGATAAAGTCGATGCTACTTTTGAAAAAGTCGAGCAAGATCGGCATATTAGTAGTTAAGTGATAGTGAAGAAACTTGGGTCGACCACAAAACAATTTGGAACCTTTTGAAAAAGTCGGGCCACGTACAATAAACTCTATATTTGGGTACCACACGTGCTAAATGAAAGGAACCTTATGTATCGTGTACTCATTTGTGATTCTCTATTGAAACGTAATGAAACTGAACCATTTTTGAAACGATTGATCTCCTGTTATGAAAAGTGGATTACCTACGACAAGAACGTGCCAAACAATCATGATCAAAGGTTAAAATGTAGTCAAGCTCCACAGACTAAAGTCGCCACTGGCAATACGCTCTAGTCGTACAATCGTGTTTTGAGGTTTTAAGATATGCCTAAGGATAAAATGGCCCCTTCTATGTTCACGTATTGTGACGAGAAACTATGGAACCCTATATCTAATATACATTGTACATGGCCCGACACGCACTGGGCCGATTTTTGAATTTTTTTTCCTCTTCCTTCAATCTTACCTACCATATTCCTATTTTTACCGGCTTCATAAAGAAGGAGATATTCAATTCGACTGTATGTTTTTTATGTGTTTTATCTCAGAGCTTTTTTCTGGGTGAACCGATTTTGATGATTCTTTTTTTTATTTGAAAGCTGGTGCTTCTCCTGTGGTCCCATCGTAGTTTTTGAGTTGTCCTTAAATATCGCGTATTTAACTAACTTCAAATACATTGATTCGGTCATATTGAAATCGGTTGCACAAAATGTTTATTTTTACCACATGTTAAATTATCATTCCGTATCATAACATTTTATCTCCCTTCTGTATAATCACTTTCCCTTTATTTTTCTTAAAAATTAAGAACTAAATATAAAATTTATTATATATGAACATATCCATATCATCCCCTGGGTGTAATAAAAGCTGACAGAGGAAAACGGATACAGGAGATGTTTTGAAGAATCTTCCGTAAATAACACAAAATAATAAAAGCTGCGGTTACCGACATATACAGCTTGATAAAAGACATGTTGATAAAGTCACATTTATAAGTACGTTTTACACATTACAATACATTAAATAATATTATAAATATTTATTTCAACCAAAAAATGTCATCTCTTCCCTAAATTACCCGCTTTGTAAATTGCATGTCACCCACGATACCGATGTGCAAGTCAGCATCGATTCATATTTTTTGTTTCAAAAGGAATGACAGGTTAAACAAAAACATGCTTAAGGGTAAAAGAAAGTTAATTTTAAAAGTAATTTAAGCCTTCGCCTTTACGAAGTATATATTCTGATACTCTTTCTTTAAGTCATAATTTAAATGAAAATTAGTTAAAACGTTTTTATTTAATATACGCTTCACGATCGACATAATTACAGCCTTTCCAATAACAACAAAGTATGAATATCACAAGTATATTATATTATAGGTATTTCCCATAAATAGTGCACGGTTGTTAGCTATCAATCCCATTGAGTCCCTGCTTTTTACATTAGATGTTTTTATAGAGTAAGGATGATAAACGTGCTCACAGTACACCTGATGGTAAATTGATGCTTAGACCCATAGACATCTACATCTATCCTCGATTAGGAACCAAAATGCAGATTGATGACACCGCTGAGGACTTAATTGAAACGCCTCACTTTCAGTAAAATCATCATAATATACTCCATTTGATTATGGTGTTGTTTAAGGTATTCGACAAATACGGTGGTATAAATCAGCTGATTGGGATGGCATGTAACAATTTTTTGGATCCCATCCTTGACGCGAGATCTGCTTTTCTTCTACGGAAGCGTCGAGCTGCGCGCATGCTATAACCGATATGTTGAATTCAAGCTATGGAGTGTTTTATGCTCTTTACTTACGATACCACCGGTAGCAGCGCCCTCTTATGGTTTAACATGAAATGCGCCCAAACTGAAAAGCACAAGCATTTAGCGTATCTACCCTGGGCGGACGCCCAAAATAATATAAAATAAGCAATTACATTAATCATATTAGCGCAAAACTCTCTGCCTGACTATCCGGCACTAGAACTTTTTGGTCTTTTCCAAAGTGGTTGAGACATACTTCTGTCGACCTTCACTGCCTTCGCTGGTTAAACCAGATAGACACTAGCGCATACGGCTAAAGATGAAGCGGACTTGGTCGCGACTCTTTTTAACTGCAATTCACGTCTGGACAGTAGCAACAAAGTTCCACCTGAATTACCTCACTGCGGGACTTCTATGTCAAAGGTTCGTATCACAAACAAGGAGGTTTTTAAAACCTTGCAGTGTCTAGACTTGAATAAAACTGGTAGACCAGATGGTATACCACCTATAGTGCTAAAAGCTTGAACACCTTAGTTGCTTCCTGTGCCGACAAGCTTGTTCTGCCGCTCAATTATGGCTGGAATAGTGCCGAAATCCTGGAAGCTGGCCAACATACAGCCTGTTCCAAATGAAAAAGCAGCAGTGCTTACCCTGCCTATTATCGGCCAATCTCAGTTACCTTCACACTAAGACTTCCTAGCATATGCTATACACATATAGGGCGAGGCACTCGAGAACAGTGGAGACGCACTTGCTGTTACCCTTAATATCTCAAAGGCCTTTGACAGAGTTTGGCACACTAGCCTTTTGGATAATTAGTGCATCTGCACTGTTTACAAGTTATATAACACTGCGTTTGTTCGCAGTCGATCTATACGGAGTTTTAACTGTCATATTGCAAAAATCTACGGCTGAAAGTAGACCACCCTCAAGGTTCCTATAAAATTCGGTCATAATCTATCCGCGTACATAGACTTACTGCATGTCTTACCAAATCGTCACATCATCAAATGGGGAGCAACCCTACACTGACCATGTCAACCCGCGGCAGCGACTTTTATACCTTTCTTTCTTATCAGTTACTGATAAGAAAGAAACGTATAAAAGACCTGGGAACCTTCAAGAAAAGAGCTTAATCCTTTCTCAAAGGCCGACAACGCACCCGCAATTCCCCTGGTTTTGCGGTTGATCATGGGCGGCGGTAGTCACTTAACATCGGGTGAGTCGCATGCTCGTTTGCCCCCTCTTCTATAAAAAAGACTGGTTCTTAGAGCTACAAAGTGTACTCATTATTACTTCAGCTGACTAGCCTACGCTCGAAGTTGTTGACGAGTATGTTTTGACCTTGAACAGATTGCCCGACAAGGCAAGCCCAGCTTCAACCAGGATGTTAATCGACGGATCAATTATGGCACGTATTTTCTAAAACTTGTATACATGAGTGTTCAACCAGTGCATGTTCTTAGTGTTGACATTTGAATCTAATAAAATATCTTCGACCGCTCACCGTATGAGGAAGCTCAAGCGAGTTTTGGAGTTCTTCTGTTATGCAGAATTCGAAATGAGGAGATTTGCAGTAGAAGCGAAGTACATGACTTGAAGTGGCTATGTGCAGGTTATATAGCTTCAAGAACCGACAAAGTTTCTTGAGTGGCAATCTTGTACTGGTAATTGAGGTGTATGGTGGCCTTCATAAGATGGAGTGACGACCTGGAAAGATTAACAGGAAGTTGATCAATAAGGGTGGCGCATGACCTTGTTTGGTGGCATTCGTTGGGGGAGGCTTCCGTTCAGTAGTAAATTTATAAAGTGCTATGAAGATGATAATAATGTCAAAAAAATGTACAACAATGAATGTAAGATAATAAATATTTCTTGGTTTACTTAATTTGATGGTAATTGAGGTCGTGAATGATCAAATATTTATTGGTCACTGACGTTTAATAAAAGCTAAAGCCTGACCAAATTTGAAAATAAATTGACCAAAAGCGGGCAAATATTTTTGGTATATTAGTCGAATTATTTTTGCATTTTTCCGTGCTTATTTCGTGAAGTTACGCGAGCATCATTTTGAAGGGAGTTGACATGTGTGGCAGATATACCCTCTGACGGCTCTCTCGACTCTCTTTATAGACTAAAGATTCTCTCAATACTAAATAAACATGTTTTTTCTTTGTCCCAAAAACATCACAATTTGTAGCATTTTAAGCCGACTCAAAAAAGAGGTGGATGGTCTCAATTCGATAGTTTGTTTTGTTACGAGATATCTACTTTTTGTTAACGGATTTGATAATTATGTATTTATTTAATAAGTTTACTTAGGTTTACTTTAACTTAGGTGTATTAAATAAATTTGGAGTCATATTTTCACCCTTAAGGGCGGCGAATTGGAGGAGTTAATTTCCTTTTTTTAGCAATACAACCTTTAAAAGTCCACTACCCAATATAGGCAGATTTCTTACTTAGATTGCCTCATAGGGGATTTTTGCCATAATTTTCCAATGCTGGTATGCAAGCAGCGCAATTTTCGAAGTAAAAAACTTCTTTAGGTTTGTTATGATTTTAACCTTGATGAAACGTAAAACTGACAAAAGACAAACATGCGCATCTGTAGGATTTGGCCTGCGAGAGAATGATATAGAATTCAGTGTACAGCGTTTCCTAATATCTAAGTTTCCTTTTCTGCTGCCGATATCCCTTTTCAGATTTCTTTTGTAGCCTCTAACAACACCCGCGGGCAGATACGATTTAATGGATTTAGAGAATTATTCCTTCTAATTATTTTAAGTCAGTTTCTACTTTCGATGAAGGTATTCATCGAAAGTAGAAACCGACTTCAAATCAACAACAGTTAACTCTTAAAACGAATGTTCGGCATTTTGACATAAACTATGAAAAATAAACTCTTTTTTTATTATTTAAGTTAATGTCAGTTCATACCAGGTTCTTTAGCCTATCATCATTTGCTACCTTTTCTTTAAATAGGAAATTGTTTACGCAGAAATCATTTAACACCTTGCAGACAGACTTCTGCAGCCCACTCTAAACAAAGAGAATCAAAACTATGTTATTACGCCTGAGGAGTAAAACAAAATTTCTCGTAGTATGTCTGGCTACAGCTCTCTTTACGCTTAACACCGGAAAGCAGCAGTAGAAACACAGCCATTTGGCGGTGTGAGTTAGTAAGAGGTTGGTACATACCTAAACGAGGTTATGGGCAGAACAGGATTAGTTCTATATACTAAATTCCTTATTCTTTTAAATACAAGGTGTATATTGGTGACAATAATATAGTTAGAAGCTATGTTATCGGTCTCGATCACAAGTGTTAAATAGCTAGACTTTTGGTGTTTTACGGGATACGTTTCGTAGATATGCGCAAGAATTGCATAACTTGATTCCACCGTCTTCATTCCATCGGACAATCGGCTGGTCATATCCTCTTTGTGGTCGACCTACCACGAATTCGAACTAACTGATTTGTTTCGTCGTTCATAATACAGAAGAAAGTGTAATAATTGGCTATTAACTGTTTTTCCATTCACAATTGTCCATGGCCCCAAGTAGCAATTTACCTTTAGGTGCACTGTAAGTTCATTATTTATGGGTATATATTATTAGGTGTATTGTAGAAAAAAGCAAGCCACTGCCGCATCGCAACAGAAACGGAAACAAAAACTTTTTTATTCGATGTATATTATAAATAATACTTAAATAAATAACGTTCACTCTCGTTACAAAGTTAAGTACAGTCTCGTTTTCAGGCTTTGAGGTACCAGACGAGAAGATGTGTCGTAATTTCTCAAACGTTGCTCAGCCGATTTGAATCCGTCGATTGACCTCTTGGCCGAAATTGGACTTACCTAGTCGGACTATTTGTCCCAGGTAAACATACTCGTCAACAACTTCGAGCTTAGTGCTCCCAACAACTACCGGCATAGGTGTGACATGGACGTTACGAATGATCTTCGTTTTGTCCATGCTCATCTTAAGACCTATCCGTTAGGAGACACCATTGAGGTCATTGAGCATAGTGCTGAGATCCTCCAGCGATTCTGGCATAAGGACTACATTGTCAGTAAATGAGAGGTGAGTGATGTACTCGCCATCGATGTTGATACCATATCCTTTCCGGTAACTTGAAAACGTCTAACAATGCAGCGGTCAAAAGTTTTGGGGATATAACGTCACCCTGTTTTACACTTTTCTGTAGTTGGATAGGTTTCGTACTTTGGTTCTGTACACAGATAGCCATCGTAGCCCTACTGTACAAACAATTTAGCACTTCAGTATACCGACAGTAAACTTGACACCGCTGAAGGGATTGTAGCACCGCCCAAATTTCGATGGAATCAAAAGCTTGCTCATAGTTCATATTCGACATCGTACTTTTCGGTCTTTTGTACAATTTTCCAAAGGGTATGTGGTCTACGGAACTAAAGCCCTTTCGGAGACCGGCTTGTTCGGAAGACTGAAAGTCGTCGAGTCTGCGTGCGAGATGATTCTTAATGACTCTCGAAAACTGCACGTAGATGGAGCTAATAAGGGATATACCGTTTTTGTGATCTGTAGTTATTCAAAAAAGCGTTGTCACATTTCATGAAGAACAAAACCACCGTACTTCCGATTCACGCCTCGGGAGTAGTGCCACCATGGCAGATGGAGTTAAAGAGCTTCTAAAGGACTTCAAGTACCGGTTTTCCACCCACATTCAGAAGCTCCGCAACGGCAAGTCCCTGGGCGAGGATGGAATCACAATTCAATCCTCGTCTGGGATCTGTCTGTTCAGTTGCCTGTATGCAGTCAAACCTGCTGAAGACTGCAGCTTTATTTCACGTCTAGCAGCCATGAGATTAAGAGAGAGAGCCATGTGATTGGAGAGTTCTTGTGTTCTTTTGCGGTGAGTCTTGCAGAACTTAGCTCCGTCATAATGAAGTCAATCTCCTTTTTTGTCGAACCGTCAGGGCTTGACCAGGTCCATTTCCTGTGAAACCGCTTCTGGAAAAAAAAGTTCATCACAAAGAGTCTCTTTCTCTATGAAGTCGGCCAGCTGACCTCTTGAGTTCCGTTGCCTTATTCCAAATTTATCTTCCTTCAGCTCACCATTCTTTCTTGTGCTTAGTTTTGCGTTGAAGTCTCCCAACAACACCGTATAGTGGGTTTTGGAGGAAGGCATGGCTCTAGACATATTTTCATACATTTCCTCCACCTCCTCGTTGGGATGTATCGTGGTTGGTTCTTAAACCTATGTGGCCTTCAGCGAATACCGTTTTTGTGATTCTGAATATCAGGTACGCAACTCTCTTCGACACACTCCCAATCTTTACAACGTTATTGACGAGAGACTTATGGACGATAAAATCCACACCCTGGTACAGATGGTCGCCCTCCCGGTAATATAACAAGTTGCGAAATTCGAGGATTACTGTGTCCTCCCCCTCTCTTTGGACCTCGTATAATCCTATAATATGCCGGCGCAACCTGTCTACCTCTTCTTCCAGGACCAGGATCTTTTCGTCTGTCCTCAGGGTGCGTGTGCTATATGTTGCTGGGTCGAGTCGTCGTAGGTGGCAACCAAACCTCCACCGGAGATTCTTAGCACCCCTGCCCCACCGTTACCATGCTTGCCACAGTCGCCGTCGCCGCATTTTTTATTGTATAATTGCTGTTATCAGGAATATGCTGCTGCCCATCTCCTACCTGTTTCCCTCCGTCGCCTCTTACGATACCCACGGGATGATATGGGGTAGTGGATAACCCCAACCGCCACCACACGATGAAACAATCTACACTTATTCCCATTTAATAACCAAATGTGTGTTTTAACCCCTGAGGATAGGGGTAGAATGCGTCGTTTCTACACTCATCATACGAAACACAGCAGCCGTAAGCAGCTATTTTATTCTAGTATTCTCTGGTCTTACCCTCGTCTAGCCGACCCATTCATGACATAACCATAATATAGCTGCTGCGTGGCTCACCCGTTATAACTTTTTTATATTTTGTAATATTAGAATAAAGAGCTTACACTGAACTAAACTAATTGCTTTGCAACCCTCTAGGACTGTGAAAAAAATCCTCACTTGTAAAATGGATGAGTTGTTTTTAAATTTATGATGTGGTGCAGTGGCTTAGCTTTGAGTTGATGCTGAGAGCTAAGAGTTCAAATCCTGCATGGAATAATTATTTGTATGACCTGAAATTACTAGTTTCAGATCTGGATGTTGTTGTGTCCTTGTGTAAATTATGTATGTCAGCTGACTCCATGATACAAGACACGATCCAGGTGTGAGCGTATGTTTTAAGTAAAAAGGAAGTTTTAATAATTAATTATAAAACTTATATATTTCAATGTAATATGAGACTTCAAAAAGATCCCCAGGGTTTATTGTTAGTTCTTCCAACGACGAAGTGTATTCCTAGTCAGTGGTCAAAGCAAAAAACGAGTTTTTTAATAAGTACTTATTATTTTTAATCTACATTGAATAAAAAACTTATTCTATTCTAATGTTTCATTCTAGTTCCTCGAATATAGTTTAAGTTGTAATTTTAAATATTTCGTTTCCTGCCATCAGGCCACTATCTAAAAGAAAATCTTGTTTTGTTGGACACGATAACGAAATAAAATTAATACGAACTCGTCCCACTTACTACTTAAACAAAGATTTCCTAAATAACCGAACCCTATTACTTCAACTGCCTTAATCAAATGATACCATCTTAACACCTCTTTGGAGCGGTTACGTGTATTTGCTGGATTTAAAACTTAATATGTATCATGATCATTTTAAAACAATTTTTTATATTACATTATTGGTGACAGATATTCGCTCGAATTATCAATGAAATTCTATGTTTAATTTTAACATTTATACATGTATTATTTTATTATCATATATTAAGAGAGTTATGTTCAGATTTTCTCGTCGTGGTAGAATTCGTCATAGAAATATCTGCAGTAAAACTTGAGGAACAGACATCACGACTTATCAGTGGTGATCGCCCAGTTGTTCCTCTTACATTTGATGATGTGATAAGCAGGTAAGACTTGGCTGAAAAAAAGGATTCAGTAGCAAACTCAATAGTTTGTAACCGGCGAAAACTTTGTATCCCGATTTGGGTCAAACATTAGTTGTTGAGTATTTCTGTTATGTTAGCGGTGATTTACCAGCGTGCCTCGGAAAGTATGTAAAGCCGTTGTCCAATCTCTCTCTAGTTATGTCGATTTACTATCCCATCGGACTTTGAGAATGAGGGAATAGAGAGTAAACCTGTGTTTACGCATACCCTCGTGCTCTGTAATCATACAGCATTAAAGTGCTGCTGTTAATCTCTGTTGAGATGACCGCCGTGACCGACATTTGTTCCCAAATTCGATTTGGTATGATAGAAAATATGACGTAAATATCTCTTATAATTTTTTAAATATAATCCAAATAAGATTAATGTGGCTACAGACCTCTTGTAATTAATTGAAAGTTGAAAGTTTTCAATATTTATATACGTAGCTGAAACTAAAACTGGAACGTTGAAATTTAATTATAATCATCGTAAAAGTTTCTTAGACAGCCGGTTTATTTTAACTGACAAAATTCAGTTCAATTAAGATATATTTTATTGCTGTTCAAGGTATTTTTTTATATATTGATGGTAAGCATTAAAAGTTTGTTACAAAAACTATCAGTTTTAATAATATTTGTTTTTTACGGATTATATCGTGTATATTAACTTTTTATATACCCTACGTTTCGAGCACTTTACAGCACCCATGGTCAAGGGAAGGAAAGAGATGAGTGCTGTAAAGTACTCAAAACGTCGGGTGTATAAAAAGTTAATATACGCAATATAATCCGTAAAAAACTAATATTATTTATATGTGTAGTGTTCGCATAAATATAAGAAATCGTTATAAGACTATTAGATAGGGAAGTGCGGTGCTGATATCAGTACTAATATTTCGTAAATCTTGGTTCGCAATTTAGGAAGGTACATTTACACTAGGTTTATGTTTACGCTTCAAACACAAGCCGATCAAAAATGTATTATATATCTCCATTAGACATTAAAACAAACAAAATACATATTAAAGCTGGTACACTAAATGTTATTATAGCTTTGTAAGAATTTTCTCCCAGGCAACCTTATTACGCAAAGAACTAATATATTGTTCACAACGAATGTCGAAGAGTCAGGGGAAACATATATAATAGCCCCTCAACACGATGGGCCATCCCGATAGCCCAACGTGTGGAGGGAGTAGTTGTGTCGGATGGCTTATGGCGCGTGCGATGGTCTTGGCGATGGCAACCGTTACGGCCCAGAGTTGCCCAGACGACGGTCGTCTGGATTAGGGCCCATAGTAATCCAATTCGGTGGACAACCCAGGAGAGAGCCCAATGGCTTGTGGAAATTTATTATATAAGGTATGCACAAGCACACAATTTACCTAGATCAGGAGTAGGATAGACCACAAGGCGTCGTTAGCGTGGTGTGAAGGTAGTGTGGGTGTGTATATGAAAGAAGGTGTATAGTGAGTGCTTAGCTGACTTCACCAAGGTA
>DWHP01001707.1:0-15560 GCA_018247895.1 Parnassius honrathi | reverse complement strand
TTAAACTCGCGTCAGGTCACGTGTCCTGATCGAAAATTCGTAAGACGGATGGAGAGAGACAGCGGGCGCGGCGTGGGTGAGGAAGCATCCCCCTCTCTTCCTATGGCGCGGCGAAAATGTATACCTGCGCTTGATTTCTGAGAGATAAACTTTTTAATCTAATATAAATTGTCATGTTTGTGTACGATATCGCAATAAATAAATATTGTATACTACAATATTTCACAAAATAAATAACTTAACGCAATTCAAAAACATTTACACTTTACATACAATAATTACTAACACGGAAGATCAACACGGATCACATCAGATTTATCTTATTATAAACACTGATAGCTCTTTATAGTTTGTTTGTTAGAAAATATATTTCCTGGCTTACTTTGTATCACGATTGCATTTTTTTCACAGACGCAGACAACGCAGTACTAGAGACTCACTTATTAAAAATCATAATATTTTTTTAATAACTCAGAACATAGTTCGTGATGCAATTGACTAAATACCGTTACTTCCAGGTTGGCATCACGAAAATAACTAAACAAGAAATGGTTGCGTGTACAAATTATATACAGAAATCACCCTAACGAGTGAAGTTTCTCACGATTCATTGTGCACTTTGACCCAAAAGGTGATGGTATTGTCTGCGAAATTATAGTTTTGCAAACGCTTCCGTCTCCCCTTCCTTTTTTCAAAATTGGAACATCATCCATAACTTAATTCCAGTATTTACCGGTAGATGGCACTGATATGACATAATAATATTTATAAGCACACACGTAATTGGCACTTATTTTACGCATAATTTACTTAAAAAATAATTGATTCGTCTACTAGTAGTAATTAGAAATAATATTTGCCATATTTTACAAAGCGTTGACCATAACATGGTGTTATCTCGCAGTCATAAATCATAATCATAATACATAAATATGTAATTATACTATAATGACGAAATTTAATAAAATATTACGTTGCAAAACTTGAACAAATAACTAACCGAGTGACTGTTGTCAAATACTTATCAAAAACGATTATATACTAATAAAATAATACTACTACTTCTTGTACTATTATTTATTCTGTGGTACTTTGTACTGGCGTTGATTACTGTTACAGCTGAGTTCATTGAAAAATTGTCGCGGCGTTCATGGGTAGCACGAGCCACTTATTATCAGATGGACCGTTAACTCCTTCGTTAAAATAATTTAAAAACTAACGTTGTCGGGTGCCAAGCACTTGTTTTCCTTTTTTTGCCAACAATAGTAGATATATAATACCGCGGTACGCAATGTACTGAGTGGCGGTGTAGGAATATCCACTTCCCCAAATCGTTCCGTAGGTATCATAAGAGGCGACAGAGGGCAACAAACCAGGAGATGGGCAGCAGCATCTTTCTAATATCAACTAAAAATTAAAAACTGCGGCTGCAACCACGCCCGCCAGCGTGGCAACGTTGGCAAACATGACCGCTATGAGTCAATCCATGGGACGCGTATTTTCAGCAGTGGACTTTTGGTAGCATGTAACGATGGTACGAATTTCTTCTATTCAATTCGTATAATTTTAATTGGCTAGCCACAGATTTTAACTAACTATTAGGTCAAGTTCATTATGTTGTGTAACAATAAGAATTAATGAACCTAGACTTAATTTTAACTTATAAGGTGGGTGGACCATGGAAGGCCATGCTCCTTCGGAGGCCAATTATTATAATGTCGTAGTTATTGCTATGTGATGACAAATTCCTTCTACTTACACAAACACCCATCGAACTGAAAATGAAAGACGCAGCGGCGAACCGCTCGCGCTACTATTTTGGCAGTACGGTCTCTCGCTTTATTGATTTCGGAAATCGACGACATTATACTAAGTTGCAGTGTAAGAATATGTATAATATGTATATACTTATACATATTTTTACACTGCAACTTAACAGTTAGCACGAGCACACCATCACTTATACATAGTTAGATGCTGTGGTCCATATACATCTGCATATAACTTCATATTAAGAATCAAAATTGATATATTGTGCTCTCTGAGCACGAAGATAGATCTTAGTGCTCAGGGAACACAATATGCCTTGTTACCAGTCAAAAGCTCTTCAGGTACTCGTCATGAAGCATACGAATCAATAACTATTTGGTTTTAGTAGTTTAGAGATCAGTAGGTGTGTCATCAAGATTGCCCAACCTTCTTAAAGTAACAGGCATTTCTCAACGAGACATTGCATTACATACTGCATGTTTTAAATTTCAAAGCTATTAAATCTCAAATCTAATTATTTTGTTGGTGACTCTACTGGGGAGTAGAGCTTGATGTATTTTTTATAGAATAAGGCTCACAAACTTGCATACGGTCCACCTGATGGTAAGTGGATGCTGTGCCCTATAGACATGAACATCTATCCTGGATTAAGAATCAAAATGCAGATGCGAAGTCACCTCTGAAGACTAAGATGGAATGCCTCGTTTCCAGTAAAAAGGTTCTGCGGTTCTCTACACTAACTATGCGAAACAGAGCGGTATTGAACTGCTATTTTACGTTGGTACTCTGTGAGAGCGTGGTCTTACCATGGTCGAGTCGTATTACAACCACAATATAGGCGAACGTATGTCGACCAAATTGATGATCTGTTGAAAAATGGCCAAATTAAGAGTACCTTTAACTTACGAGCATGTATGCGTAGGTATATGGATGTGAAAGAGGCGAGAGAGGTGTGTTAGGATCGTGCCAATTGGAAGTCTGTAGTCTCTGCCTCCCCCTCTTGGGGACAGGTGTGATTGCTTATGTATGTAGATATTTATTTAACTAAAACTAAGCCGTTTTTCGTGTGGTGTATGAAAAAGAAGCGAAAAATCCATAATCCACAGCGTATATAGTATGCTGTGTGATTACTGAAAATCCTCTATATCACGGGAAATGCCCGACTTACGAAGAAAAATAAGAGAAGTGAAACATAACTTAAAAACAATTTCTCTAACAAAATACAAATAGGTAAATGTCAGAAATTATATTCGTAATTTAGCAACAGTTAACAGCATCAAAATTTTGCAACCGGACCTTTCCAACGAGGAGATTGTCCGTATGTTTAACTTTAAATATTGAAACATATCAAGCTTAACTCAGTAATTTTGTAAGTGATCCCACTTAAAGGAAAAGTTTTAATAATATTGTTACAATTAGCAATGTTGACACACTTGCAGTAAGACGCTGGGGAGCGTGCAGTGTGCATGTACAGAGAGTGGGGCCCGGTGTTCGGGCCGTGGGAACAGCGACAGTTGTGCGCTCAGCGCTCACTGCTCCACGCGCGCCACCTGCCTCGTGCTACAAAACACTATACGAAACTCTAATTCGGAACAATTTGTTTGATCTTTCATTTTTCATTAATTTGTTCACGCATGCATTATAAGTCGGTACTTACGTAAATATATGCATCATACTAATTACTAATCTAATTTTTGACACGTTTATTTGATTTATAATTACCTAATATAATTAGATACCTATTATGAAGCATAATTTCTAATAAATAATTAATTATAAAGCAAGTATGTCAATTTTTTTAAGTAATATTTTCTTTTGAAATTACTTCTTTAATTATAATACAATTAAAACTAACATTTCTACAAATCCTGTAATTAATTTTTATTATAATATAATGTACACATATACGTGATTAAAAAAAATTAAAACGTCCTTTTTAACTTTCATCTACCTTAACTTTAAAAGAACTTTATATATTATGTATTAAAAAATAAGTTGCATACTATTCCGGTTTAAGAAAATTATTCAAAAGCGCGTCATCCATAGATCCGCTAAGTCGGCAGGGTTTTTTGTCCACGCGTCACCGTTGATCGCGCGTAAGCACGCCCTGCGCTCGCGCCATATGTCGCGTGGATCGTGGGAACGCATCCCGCCGCGCAATGGTGACCTTTCCTTTTATCAATTGACAACTCAAGGGCCATACCATTCCAATCTATACCCAAACACTTAAGGCTTAAGACTCAAAATCAAAGGGCGTTATTTTTTACTGATATTGTTAAAAAAAACTCTTCTTGTTCATTAAATCTACTCGCTTTACATGCGTAAGATGTAAGTGTTAGTTCTTATGGATGATTAAATACTAATAATAATTACGGTACCCAAGTAATAAAATATTACATTTACATCCTTACTGAAGTTTATACTTCTCTTTAAATAAATGAATGAAAAAGGATTATTATCTTAATTTAATAGAATTTGTATCTAAATGTTGTAATGAAAATAGCCGTAACCTTTATAAAGTATGAATACAAAAAGCAGATTGTTTATCAAGCGTTATAATGGTAATGTCTATAAATATAATGGTAAGAAGCACAAAAAAAAGCTGAGGGGAAGACGCAACTGGCGCAAGCGATCGTGGGAACGCGACGAGCTTTCAAATATAGAATGATGCCTTAGAAAAGGTGCAATTTCTTTTTTTGGTGTGGATAACTTTTTACATTACAAGACTATTGGGGCGACTTTGTTCGCCTCACTATTTAATTTCAAAGAGTGTCTACTGATACTGACCTCTTATTTTATGTATTACAAATACTTACTTTAAAGTAAGTATTCTATGATAAGTTATTACAAAGCTTTTTCAAAATAAACATAAAAATATTTAGTGAATAATTTTCTACAATAACTTAAATAACAGGGAGCATGCCATAACAGGGACATTTTCTAAATTTTATACAGGAATGGAATCTGAGGAAACATAATTTATTATAGACCCCTGAATCTGAAAATATATTTAACTAACTTTTGCCTTATTATAATTAACTTCTAATTTAAACCAACTTTACGATGTAAGTATATCTATTTATTAAAGATTATGTTATTTAATTGATATAAAGTTAGTACAAATAAGTAATCAGGTTTAAGATTAGTATAACATATCAATGTCTAATAAAATTCTTTTTTTATAGGATAAGCGTGACAAACGAGCACACAGTCCACCTGATGGTAAATGGTTGCTGTGGCCGATAGACACCTACATCTATCCTCGACTACGAATCAAAATGCAGATACGTTGTCACCCGTGAGGACTAAGATAGAATGCCTCGTTGACAGTAAAAAGGGTCTCCGGTTCTCTACACTCGCCATACGAAACACAGCAGTGTTCAGTTGCTTTTTTTACGCTGGTATTCTGTGAAAGCGTGGTCCATCCCCAGTCGAGCCGAACCATTCGCGCTATAGCGTGGCTGCACTACGTACAAAAAACCACCACCACCACGTATAAAAGTACATTAACAGTTACAAAAATCCTATAAAATTTATCAATATTGCATGAATCAATAAATTTTCACAATTCCAAGCGTAACCCTAGATTTGGCGCGCATCTGCCACTTCGAAAGAAACCCGCGCATTTTACCGGCACGTATTTTTTCTTGACCCCGATCGCCCTTTATGCCCATAGGGAGTACCGTGGGAACGATCTTGCGCAATCCACCGTTTCCTTGGCCATATGCGACAGAAAAAAGTGCAATTATTTATTCCCCTCGAAGAATAAGGGGAGTTGTGAGAACGTGACCTAACAATGTGCTTCCTGGCTTTCGATACGCAATCTCTTTTCGGCAACGATATGGGAATTTAACCCTTAATAGTATCAAGAATATACTATATATTGCGATAACTCACAGTACATCGATATTTTATAAAAAGTTACAATCATAAAAAAATAAAGAAATGGTTACAATAATTTAACATTTGAAATAAAATCAACTTTTTATATTTATCGTATACGGAAGTAATATAAGCCTAGAATATGCTAGGGAATTTTTTTTTTCATAGTATTTTGAATTATAAATGTGATGGCCTGGACCTTTATTGACATGACCTTTGGTCCAAACATATAAATAAAATATGGCTTCTTCGCCTGAGTTCTTTTTCGTTAATAAAACCCTACGTTAGGATTACTTGTATCGTGGAGAAGTTTTACATACATAAATGGCACTTCTTATACGAATACATGCTACTACATTTACATGGATAAGCATACAGAACCGGAAAAACTATAAATCTCTTCAAAGTACAAAACAAAGTCGCTTCCCGCCGTCTGTACGCTTAGATTTTTTAAACTACGCGACAGATTTTAATACGGTTTATATCAATAGACAGAATGATTCAATAGGAAGGTTTATATGTACAATACATGCATATATTGTCGAAATCCAAAAGTCACCCGTGTGAAACCGTGGTGGATCGCAAGTGGACCATACAAACTCTTTTTTCGTGCGGGATTCGAACTAGCTATATCGCAACGTAGCAGCTAAAATCTTGGCCACTAATCTACCCTGCCGTCAAATGGGGAAATTACAATACAGATATCGGCATAAGATGTTGCTGGTTTCAGAAATAAATTACATACCATTATCCTTCTGACATTGCTGCTTTCATGAATATAAAAAATATGTAGTCTTGTTTTATTTTTTATGACACATAACATACGCATTCGTAGTTGTTGCTGGTGTTATTGAGGTCTAAAGTTGGGGTCATATATGTATCTGCACGCGGAAGTGAAAGGAGGAAGGTATAGCCGATGTCCGATACAGTCACGGCAGAGTAGGTGACACCATCAATAAGCCATGAACAAGCCCGATTAGCCTGCGTAAGGTTACCTATTAAACCCTTATCATTGAATTATCTTTAATATATAAAATGAAACACGTAAGATAGGTGAGCCACCGTTACTCCGACTAACCACATGGGACACAGGATTAGTTCAGTTATTAAATAGCTACAACTAGAGGTACGCAGCTCTTGTACTTTGATTAATTATTAAATAAAAACGATATATCGTTAGTTTAACGTATTAATGAAATTGAGGATCTGTTGCTATTTTGTAAATTAGTTTTATCACTGAATTAAAAACAATCGTTCATTTATTAACGTCTGTTAACTTAAACACTACTAGAGCACCTCATAGTAACATAAATTAAATGAATGTTTAAATTTAGATATTCATAAACCCATCCTTTGAAAAGTTAACGTAATATTAGGGATCCCATACAAACATGATGCTTTTCGCTCGTAACTAATGTTATAAAAGGGATATAGCTATGCATATCTATAGGTATATTAGCTATCGGGGCCGTTATTAAAAGATACCTGAAATATATTTCAAAACTTTCGATTTTTTGTATAAGTGTTGCTAGCTACATATTGACTATAATAAAACTGCACTTATAGTTAATAGTCTGCATGTTTAGAGTTCTCACCTGACTGATTTTTAACAAAAACGAAAGTTTTCGTAGTAAATTTACTTCATGTAGGCATGTCTTTATTTATCATATGTACAAATACTAATGTTCAAATTAATATAAAGTGATTACCTAATCCAAGAAAGAGTCCGGTACTTTCATTGCTTCAGAATCATCCAACAACATTTTGCAATTGGAACGTGCTGTGAGGGCACTTTATTTCATTGGCACGAGTGTCCGGATCACGCCCGAAGGCGACCGAGGTGAATGCGACGTAAAGAGGGAGGGAGGGTGTCTGGCTCGAGCCCGCGACCGTGGGAACGCTCTGCCTTTAACGCGTCGCACGTGCTCGAGACGCTACTACAACCGCAACGAGAGAGAAAGAGACCAAGCACATACAATTCACGCGCGAGATAAGGAAACAAGGCCGAAATAAAAGTAAAAAATAATAATAAAACAAACAGAACCAACAGTAATTTGTGATCGTTCGAATTCGATTGCATGAACCGTAAAAAGGACAACGGGAAAATACTTTGTATTCCAAGCCTTAATTTTGAAATTGGCTTGAACTATCTTGTGTTTCTTTAAATCTCTTTTTAAATATTTTTAACAGACAAAAGAACACATCGCAAAAAATCTATACACATTCGAAAGCAAAATTTAAATTATAAAACCATTGTTGATTTATTACTCAAGTGGTCCCGCGAGCGAGTTGCTACTGTGTTTAAGTGCTGATCGTTATGTAGCAATTTCAAACGAGTCAAGACCAGTGATTACAATTATATAAATTAAAGACGACATATTTATTGATGTTTGAGCGTACTGTTATCATGACGCATTATCAGATTTTGCGTTTAAAGTCTTTGTATAAAGTCTTTTACGTCACAATGTAAAAGTAAATATTATTTTATGTTTGATATTTATCACAAATTACATAAATGTGACTGGGATATTGTCTCAAAAACATTAAACATTACCATAAAAAACCTACTAAATTATTTTAGATTGTGCAAAAACTTTCAACAAATTAGATTAATTGAGTTTACTCTCGTTCAGTATAATTTCATGCGCACGTTTTTTAAACATATATGGTCGACCTTTGCCTCACCATGTGCACAGAGCGGAGACATATGACGTGAATCTCGGCAAAAGATATCGACTTTCGAAGATCAAGTTACTTGACCAAAGGACACATTTGGCGGCCACACCGAGTGTTGTTTTGGCAAAATGTCGTAAAATTAGCTTCATTGAGGGTCCGTTGGAAATCAGCCGTAAATCCGATTCGCAAATTTTGACTTTACGCAATTATTCACCGACTAAAAAAACTAATCAACAAGCTTGACAAAGACTGCATAAGATAACGAAGATAGATACATAAAAAACGTTTGATAGTTGGAATATAACATAGTATCTGATGACCAACTCTTATAATAGCATTATATTTTTAATAATATTATGTTACATTCCAATTCAACTTCCAAAAAAGTTCCAAACAAACGTTTATATGTATCTATTTTCATTATCCTATGCAGCGTTTTAATCTATTTATACAACTAGGTACAAAGTTGTATATTATGTAGAACTCATTCTAATCGGGTATGGATGTATGACGATTAAACAAAGTGAAACCAGTTTAACGTAAAAACGAACAAAAACTGCTTTGATTTTTAAAAAAAAACTTTCGAATTGCACTTGTGGTAAATTTGTTTTTTTTTTTAAATTGTGAAACATAATCGTCCCGTCCGGTTTACGACAACCCGATTTAATAATCTGACCTACATGGTAGGCGATGTCCAAGGATGAAGAGAAAATATGCAGCTCAGTTTGTTCATTATAGCATCTGTTGCATACAAAACAAGGGCAAAAATCGATTGGATTCCCTTAAATAAGTTGAAGGCACGGGATGAGCAATTTTTATTGTTAATTCAACTATGGCTGTATTCATTGAGTTGAACGAAACTAAATTGCGCACATCCGGGGTGTCTATTGACGTAGTGGCTATTTCAGTGTATTATCTCTCGTGTGCTATTGACATGAACTATAAGAGGAAAATTGCTTCGTCTTCTATGCCTACTTTCACAAGGATTGTATGCTTAACTAAATTTTAAAGCAAACTTGTGTAATTTGATATTGGACAATCATCAATGTTGTCTACTTTTTCGTTCAGATTTTCTCTGTTAATACTTGTAAACAGTGGGCTATTCTAGGTTTTAAAATAATCTACTCGTGTTGGAAAAAAGAACTACTATAAACATAATAATATTAACTGTGGTGTCACCATTGATGACCGCTATTTTATGTTATGTTTGTATAATAATTATTAAAAAAATAAGTATTGGACCTTCCTACATGTTATAATAAGGTAAATTTTAAATCATTGCTGTTTTTAGCCTTTCACCGTCGCCACGGCCTTGTATATCCGCGCTGGTTTATTAAAAACCGTTCATTTGCATTAAAAATGCATGCCGTTCTTAAGGATGCTGCTTTACTGTTATCTTAACTTGTTTTATAATATATACCTTTAAGAAAAATTTTCCTTAATTGACACCGCAACATTATACTGTTCAACTCGTCCTTGAATATTAAAAACATTACCCAATAAATAAATACTTCTCCTTTTAAAATCTGCAGTCGTCTGCTAATTTGCTAATCTATTACATGAACATGTGGGTCGATTTCACGTTACGTAAGCTACATCCTGTTGATCGATTATTAAGCTGAATATGCAGTCACCTCATCAGGGGGCTGGGTTCGTAATTGGCTCTGCTCATATACCGGGCAGGAGGCTTGTGTGGGTCAGAGTCACGCTGCAAAAGTAGCCGCTTTAGATGTTGTAAATTTCAGCCTAAAAGTCATGCAAGAGGAGTGATCTTGGCCGGTCACCCCTGAAGTCCGCTACTTAGCAGCATTCGCTCAAAATAAATTTGAAATTTGGAATTTAGACTCACAGATAAATTCAGATATAATAACCGCATAGAAAATAGCACTACATCACTCTCTCATTCTTCCTCGAAGGATTTTCTAGATATCTATTCCACATTTAGAATCATAACATCCATATGCTAGACCTAACTTTGATTATTCCATATTTTAATTTAATATTTACAACTTCATTTTTCTCGACAAGGAATATTCAAGTATGGACAAAAAGGATTATTTATCCTTTTTGTCCATACTTGAATAAACAACCATTTGAATTTTGGTAAAATAATAAATATGTGTTTAAGTATGAGACATTATTTTTGTCTGTCCTTTTATTATAAATAAGAAGGCAGACAATACATAATATTTATTATATCCAAATATCGGGTACAAGATATTTACGAGTAAGGGAAATGCATTGAGTTATACAACACATATAAATCAATGGGGAAATGTATCATTTTCTTCTCAAAATTCAAACCTTGTCTACCCTGTCTACACGTGACACATTTTATCAACACCCGAGACTCTGACAACCTACTGTTCTGCTGTGGAGTCGCGTCTAAAAAATGCCAAACCCTAATGCTATAGACTGGTGATTTGGTACAGCATCACCAATGAGATCTTACAATCTAGTTGGCGCGTCTTTACACGTTAGTTTTAACTAAAAATTTAAATGTTATCTTTATCCTACAAAAATTTAGCACATTTTTGACATAATATAACAATAAAAAATATTTAACTCAATAAATAATAAAAACTACTACTCCGCGTGATGTAGTGCCAAGATCGCTGGCTGCGTTTCTACGCTAAATGGCTTTACTTAGACTTTGCTAGCGAGATAAGAACTCTCTTGTCACTTTAGCGGCGTAGATTAATCACGGAGAAAGTACCTTTAGGTACTTCACGACACGTCGACCCCGGGGAGCGATTTTCTCTACAGCAAATTTCACATATACATATGTAGTCATCTCCTCCAGACTCATACTTGCACCATTTACTCAGTTCATTCACCTAAAAGAAAATTAATTTAATTAATTCAAAAATAATAATTAAAAAAACAGTTGACGTATCGTAAGGTCTCATTACACTATCGAATTTACTTTTCAACCAATTTGCGATTCAAACTCTATTTCGCTCATATACGAGTTAATTATAACTGCTTATAATTTTCCTCATTTTGTTCTCCATACAAATAAATACCCAGTGGTCTTAATTGACTTAACCGAGACTCTTCGCAACCTCCTACATCGTAATTTTTGTCGTGTCTAACACAAATTTCTCTTAATCAAGTGCTACGAAGCTACGAATATTTTAAATTTTCCAAAAAATGTTGGCATTTAAGAGATATAAAAATACTGCAATTGTATCAGAATTCAGAACAAACAGTCTAAATTATTCCAAGCAGCGTTACTAATTTATTTATTTATTTTGACAAAAAATCTTTAAAAGAAACTGTTTCTAAAAACATACACAATCAAACTACACGCTATCTATACTTGTCATCTCACTCGCTCGCGCCATCCCGTCGGTTCTCGCGCGTGTACTGCACGCGAACATTGTATCTCTCTCGCTCTCGCACTTCCTGCGCGAGTCTCGTCCAAGCTCGACTGTGGGAAAAGACGGCAGGTGTTATGCGGGATCGTGAACAACCACGCATTACCATTCACATTATTCAACAATAAATAATAATAATAAGAAGCCGTGGAGCGAGTGGCGAGCACGCGCAGTGTCCTCGCCTCACATACTAATAGGTTGCGTGCTTGTGTGAGTGACGCTTTCGCCTTGTTCTGTGTGCGTGTCTTTTACAAGATAATACAGTAGCTAGTGGACGTACTTTTCCCGGTTCGTGTGGGCGGGCGCGCGTCACGGATTAACTTACGTTTATTGTTCCTTTGGGATATTCATGTTTCAATAACTAATTGATTTTATGTATTAGGTAACTAATGGCAATGTTAATTGAATTAATAACATTTTTAATCAACTTTTTTACGTCCGCTTAATGTTTTAATATATTAGCGCGAAAACTATACACTCAATGAAACTAACTATTCGTGTCGAGGGTGATCCGTAGGGTTATCGTAATTAAGATCATAATTTCTATAGTGAAAATGGATGAGTGCTTATTTCGATTTAGAATTAATGATTAGTAAAGTAAAATCCAAAGCTAATCATGCAAGACTAACACTCTAAGATCTTTTTGCGAAAAACGGATTACAAATTAATTTGCTAAACAGGGTTGTACGATTTTAAATTAAAATTAAGAAATTTAGCCTTGGTACCTTTTGGAGAATTTCACTGAAATTTGCTTTTATTTAATTTACACCCATATTACGTTGTGGCTCTACTTTTTAGGAATGGTGGATGTTGACATAACATTTAATATAAATAATCTTTGGCATTAAATAGAACTATGAGTTATTTTTTTAATATTTTCTTTTAAGCTTACTTATATAGCTACGTTCCAGCTAGGCACAGGTGTCATCTCAATCCCGTGAGGGTCTTAGTGAAAGGAAGAGTTTGCTGTACAGCCCCAATGCGTGTTGTTTTGTTGCAAATGTTTCGTTCACAAGTTGTGTAATTTCTCAGACATGCAGGTCATTCAGGCATTCTATACGGTGTTTCCTTTCACCGCAAAATACGTGACATATCAGCACTTAAAATTGCAACTACCAATTTAATTGGTGGTGGTTGTTTCCTTACGTACTATGAAACTTTAATGCGGAGTTTGCGGGCTAAGGGTGATAGTTCAGCGTAGTTGATATTGCTGAAGCCGCAGACTAGGGAGAAGCCAGCGGCGAAGTAAAATGAGCCTTGTGGGACAGGCTTGGGTTTGAGGGCCTGAGGGAGCGGCAATGGCCGAGAGTGGACTAGTGCCGGAGGCTTTACCCACGCACTGAGTTTCGACGCGAAAGGCGCGGGAGTGTCTTGCGCGGAGACCACGGCGATGGTGGTGGGCTTGGTGGCAGTTTCGGGCGCAGGGGGGAGAGGCACCGAAGATGGCGCGAGTTTAGGGCAGGAAGCCGAGAACGCGGCACGCTGGGCTGGTCCGTACGTCTGGGACGGCTTTTATCTTCGGGTTGTTTGGGTCCCGGGGCTTTCGAACACCCGCGATAGTTTGCAGGGTGTCTTTCTTCGCGGCAATTAACGCAGCTAGGAGGTTCTGCCGCCTTGGGCGCGCGGGTGCAGTCGGCAGTGCCGTGGTCACCTGGGCACTTGGCGCACCTAGCGTAACAATTTCTGGTGTAACAATTTCTGGACGAGTGGCCGTAGAGTTGGCATCGGTGGCACTGGAAAACGAAGCCCCTATTATGGGGGGCTTCAGCTGCAATCCCGGTTAGGTTGCAGATACGCCGCACATTGAATATCTCCTTGCCTTCCAAAGACAGTCCCAGATGACAAGGCAGAGGTCAAGAAAACGATTCTTGTCGGTCTGGTGGTGCATTCTTTACACTTCCCGTACCTTGAGATTTTGAGCCTTGAGGGCATTGAAAATTTGAATGGTCTCGTGCTCCTTCGGGAGTCCTCGAACGACCACACGATGGTTACACTTCTCAGGTAGGGCGTAAATGTGGAAGGAGATTTTTTGGGCACGCTGATGACTAGTCACGCTGCGGAATTCCTCGGTCGAGTTGATGACCGTCGTTTTGCACCTTTGGGCAATATATTTTTTTAAAGTCTAACCAATTGAACAGATTATTCCATTTGGTTTGTCCTGAATGATGATGGGTGGCGGCGGCTTTTCCCTACGTTCAGCAGGGGACCCTTTCTCCGCGGCCTCCTACCACTACGTCTATACATTTAGATATATTTTAAAAACCTACTCCAATAACTATAATTAAACACTTTCAAAAGTTTATGTTTTTTGTACAATTTCAAACCTGACGAAAACGTTTCAACAAAATAAAATTATATTGCCTTATAATTATAAATGCGTTCATTCATAACGATGTCAACATCTCGACGCAACCGCCGTAGCCGTAACACGTGTGTAGAGTAGTGTAATATAGAGCTTAAGTGTATAAGATTCTGAATACTTACTAGTGCTATTAATCAATGAAGTCATTTTGACGCTCATTCATCTTTAAGAATAAAACAAAAAAACTACTAAAACTACTACAGAATCGTTGGCGTAATATTTTGATAGTTACGTACTCGTAGTGTTCGGTTAAAAACTTAAAATCATATTTGGAGTAACAAAATATAGTTTATCAACTTATCTGCGCTATTTTATTGATAAAACATTTATTTATTTTGAGAATTTTTTATAATATTAATTTTCGTAGAGATTCTGGTAGAGTCTCATAGCAATACAACTCCAGTGGACCTGCAGGATGCGGGAGAAAAACTAAATTTTCAAAATTATAAAAAAAACTATATAATTTGACTCACCAATGTGTAATAATCGAAATAAAATCTACTATCAAATAATTACCACAGATCATCTGCATAATGAAAAGGAGAAAGAAATATTTTTATTCCTTGGAAATTACTACATTATATTTATTTAAAGTCACTTTTTTAAGTTAGGTACTAATTCAGAAAATACCTTATCTTGGGAAGAACCGGCATGAAACCTAGTCGGGTTGATAAGTGAATTATAATAGAACAAGTATGGTAGTGATCACCTCATTCCTGAGGGTAATTTTCATTCATATATTCCTAAATATAGTACATGAGGTTAATATGGATATGATCATCCAGTTAATATGGTGACTTTCTTATAACTCAAAAACTACAGCCTTGTTTGCGTAGATGGCTTTGTGATACGTTAGCTATTCATCAGTCAATCAAAAATAATAAAGGGTACATGCGTACTTTTTCAATTATCAAAATGAGTGAATATTGAAACATTATTGATAGCGTATCATGGATTAGTAGGTTCGATTCTTTGATATGGGACGTAATCGGTTGCAAAAACGCTGAATTAGATTAATGTGTGGTCTACAATCGACAGACAGTTGTCTACCTTATTTTAAATTATTAACTTTCCCGCACTGTACATTTTAGAAACTGCACTTTTTGTAAAAAGAAACCCCCACTTATTTACTAAATTATCAGCAGCCAAGAACATGCTTAATTCTTGAATCAATTAATTAATTTAAAGTGTAAGACTGCCTTAATGCACAAAAGATTTTTCGGAATTGCTCCTAAAATATTCAACAAAATTCCAAATGCAATTTAAATACTGCTACTGTTAACATTTAAAATAGCACTGCAAAAACTTCTCCTTGACAAATGTTGCTATACAATAGACAAGTTTTCTAACCATTGAAATAATACTAGTTTTTACGGATTTTATCGCGTATATTTAACTTTTTAAATACCCGAAGTTTCGAGAGCTTTACAGCACCCATGGTCACGGGGGGGACTGAGATGTTCAACGTCCAGATGTCATAGTTAACCGCG